>WNGS01049420.1:0-13504 GCA_020271785.1 Procambarus virginalis | reverse complement strand
GCAACCAGGAGACCTGGTCGACGACCGGCGCGTGGGACGCTGAGCCCCGGAAGCACCTCAAGGTAAGGTAAGGTGAGGTAGTGTATATACCCGGTGTATATTTATAAGCTCGCTCCCGAAATCATCAGTGCGGGAGCCAGGCGACTCTAGTGTCTCGTGGCTACCCACCTCGCCCCGAGCAGCCCTCGCCACCTCGTGTAGCCTCGCCTCACTCTGCCTCACACTTCTACCCGAGGCACCTTCCGCCTCAACCCGGCAACCTTACCCACCTCACTCGCTGTCTCCTTCTTTTCAACAGAAGGGGTCATAGTGAGTGTGAATGTTGGTCGAGTGTGTGGAATATACCGGTATAATCAAAGTGAATACTCAAGTCATTACACACAGAAACCACAATAGCGTGATGCATCAAATGATCAAATCCACAAGGGACGTGACGAGTGTTGGAACCTACGTCCGAGAGTAGCATCCCACATGCTGCCTTAATCGACTGAGCTACGACATGGTTAAAAGAGTTGCAACCGGAAGTTCTACTGACCTTACTTGGACCCTGTAGCCTCTCCGAGACACAAACTAGGATTTTACACAATTCCCCCCATGCTCTCGAGCTCTGTCAATAGGCCGATCTACCTCTTTGCCCTTACTTCATTACACACAGAAGTCATAATAGCGTGATGCATCAAATGAAAAAAATGAATTTTTTTTTTTAACCATGTCGTAGCTCAGTTGGTTAAGGCAGCGTCTGGGACGCTCTCGGACGTATGTTGGGACCGTCTAACCATCTCCAGTGGCTAGCCATCACTTTTGTTGTCAGTGGCTAGCCATCACTTTTGTTGTCAGTTAATATTTAAAGACAGCGTAGGAGCTTGTTGAATCATTTAGCTTGCAGAGAAGTTCACCCTGAGATGTATCAAAGTGTTCTGAGGACCTTTGACATTCTCCAGATAGTTGTCTAAGTAGTGTTCCCTTGGTTCAAGTTGACTGAGTAGTGTTCCTTATGTTCAAGTTGACTAGTAGTGCTCCTTAGGTGTCAAGTTGACTAAGTAGTGCTCCTTAGGGTCAAGAGGTTTAGTTCTACGACGAGTCTGAAGCACTTTGTAAAAGAGACGTTCCTTGTAAATTGCTAGTAATTATTCACAGAAATATAGAGAGCGATCACAGTGAAGGAAACAGTACAAATTCTCCAAAATATATATAAAATAATAATATTTTTCCCTCGTGTACCTAACCAGAGTCAATATTTAAAGGACTTACAAAAAGTAAAGTCTTGGTAATATACCCATCAACGTCATCAATATTTTTATTAAATCTTTGCATTTATTTTCACTAAATTCAAAACATTTTCAATTTCATCATGTATATTTATAAATTTCTTCACATATATAAATTTATAAAATATTTTTCCCTTCATTTTAAACCAGGTAAAGTGTTGTTATAATGGTTGTATTGTTAGCGGGACCTGCTACAGGGCGCGCTGGCTCCAAATATTCATTACATCTACATATTCCACATTTTACATTTTATGGTTTTGCAGTTTTATTTTTTTTTATTAAGTTACATTGGTTTATTTTCATGTTATCGTTGGATGCGTTGACTGGTGGATAGTGACTCGTTGTAAAGAAAATATTAAAATGCCATAACTGTGTTTCAATATTGATTAAAATCAACAACAGTTTTAAATGATACGTAAAGCGGTGGGAACATGTTATAATATCCATCAGTGCGCTTCACTGAACCCAAGTTATTAACATAATTGTGCTGTATAGATAAGCATCCGAGGTATTGAGGAATACTTGGCTCTATCCGTCAAGCATCAGCTTGGGCATCATCTCGACCACCTTGACTCACTGTGACCACAGCTTGGGCATTCATCTCGTGAGCTTGGCACCTTGACTCACTGTGACCACAGCTTGGGCATCATACCATCATACCTCCATCCAAGGGAGGACCCCAGGGTGGAGGCTCCCTGGTGAAGGATGGTACTGTTGACTGTAGCCCAGAGTGGAGGCTCCCTGGTGAAGGTTGGTACTGTGACTGTAGCCCAGGGTGGAGGCTCCCTGCTGAAGGATGGTGCTGTTTACTGTAGCCCAGGGTGGAGGCTCCCTGGTGAAGGATGGTGCTGTTGACTGTAGCCCAGGGTGGAGGCTCCCTGCTGAAGGATGGTACTGTTGACTGTAGCCCAGGGTGGAGGCTCCCTGGTGAAGGATGGTACTGTTGACTGTAGCCCAGGGTGGAGCCCCTGCTGAAGGATGTTACTGTTGACTGTAGCCCAGGGTGGAGGCTCCCTGCTGAAGGATGGTACTGTTGACTGTAGACCAGGTGAGGCTACCTGCTGAAGGATGGTGCTGTTGACTGTAGCCCAGGGTGGAGGCTCCCTGCTGAAGGTTGGTACTGTTGACTGTAGCCCAGGGTGGAGCTCCCTGCTGAAGGATGGTACTGTTGACTTAGCCCAGGGTGGAGGCTCCCTGCTGAAGGATGGTTACAGGGCTTAGACACAGGGTTGAAAATCAAGTCTACATTGTTTAAATCATTGTCACGAGGTTATAGGTCAGAACTCCTGGGTTGGACATGGAAGCCATCGGGTTGGAGGTCATAGCACCGGGGTCAAAGGTCATGTATTACATGTAGATAATAAGATTAGATCTTTTGTAAGAGAGTTTATTCTGCAGTTGATAACGTTTATAAGAAATTTATTGTGATTTTGATCAAGAACTTTTCAATGAAACTTTCCTAATTTTCATGACACCCCTTTCTCTAGCAATGTATTTGTCGCACTCTCGATCATGACTTTTAGGTCAAAATTTAGGTCAAATATGATGGTTGCAGAGTTCCAGTCACTATGACTGAGACATATTACGCTTCTGCAACATTGCACAAAGTTGTATTGGGATCTAACCTCGTGCTGTGGGAAACCCCAAAATATGTGTAATGGTAGTAATACCATTTACTGCCTGCTATGTCTCATATGTACTTAAAAAAATGTATTTTTTTGCAGGGATATTCCTGCACGGGCCCTAAGCCTCTGGCTGGCTAACTAAATATTACTTGTTTCTGTTTTACTGAGACTGTGTATGAATATTTATGACTCGTATGGTCGCTTCAGTACATTATGCCCCCCCCCCTCCCCATGTGTTTATCAACTTCTTGTGCACTGTTGAATCTTAGTTGAAATCTTAATGGGTTTTGTAACTTTGCACTGACTTAGATAATGTTCCAGTGGTCTGTCGGGCATTTCTCCACAGTGTTGACATTTCCAATCATCTTCTGGAAACTGAAAGCCTATTTCCCATGCACATGCGTAAAAAATGTCAGAAACAGCTCTCCCAATCTTGAAAACGTGACTCAAATCCTCGGGTGGGAAAATGAGGAATCACAAGAAAAATTACTCGCCTATATTCTCTAGACTATTTACAGTCATATATTCAATGTAATTCACTGCCGTCGACAGTTAGTTCAATTCCTCACTGATTCCCCTCCATGCACGAGCATGAATCTCCATGGATGACTCGCCCTGTTCCTCTCCTCCAACTGTGTTCTGTTTTACTACCATCCTGCTTGATCCCTTTTGCTCCCCTAGGGTTAGTGTTAGTCTGCACTAACGCTAGTGTCTATTTGCGTGAGTAATGCGTGCGTGCGTGCGTGCATGTGTGTGGTGTGTGTGCGTGTGAGTGTGTGTGAGTGTCTCTCTCAACCCTCCCTCGGATGTGAGAGGGAGGGTTGACAGAGAGAGAGAGAGAGAGAGAGAGAGAGAGAGAGAGAGAGAGAGAGAGAGACAGAGAAACAGAGAGACAGAGAGAGACAGAGAGGCAGAGACAGAGACAGAGACAGAGAGACAGAAACAGAGAGAGAGACAGAGAGACAGAGACAGAGAGAGACAGAGAGGCAGAGACAGAGAGAGAGAGGAGGGGCTTTATCCAGTGGATTGAGTGAATGTACTCACCTATTTGTGCTTGTAGGGGTTAAGCTTTGGCTCTTTGGTCCCGCCTCTCAACTTTCAATCAACTAGTGTACAAATTCCAGAGCCTACTAGGCTCAATCATATCTACATTTAAAACTGCGTATGGAGTCAGCCTCCACCATGAAAAAGTTCTTTCTAACGTCCCTGTGGCTCATTTGCGTAATCAGTTTCCACCTGTGTCCCCTTGTTTGCGTACCACCAGTGTTGAATAGTTTATCCTTGTCAATTCCCCTGAGGATTTTGTAGGTAGTGATCATGTCTCCCCCTCACTCTTCTCTCTTCCCGTGTCGTAAGGTACATTTCCCACAGCCTTTCCTCGTAACTCGTGCCTCTTAGTTCAGGGACTAGTCTAGTGGCCTAACTCTGAACTTTTTCCAGCTTCGTCTTGTGCTTCACAAGGTACGGGCTCCATGCTGGGGCCGCATACTCCAGGATTGGTCTTACGTATGTGGTGTGCAAGATTCTGAATGATTCCTTACACGGGTTTCTGAAGGCTGTTTTGATGTTATCCAGCCTCGCATATGCCACAGACGTAATTATTTTTATGTGGGCTTCAGGAGACAGGTTTGGTGTGATGTCAATTCCTACATCTTTCTCTCTCTCTCTCTCTGTTCCTACTCCGTACTACATCTCCTATTCTGTATCTTGTGTCTGGCCTCCTATTTCCACCGCCTAGTTTCATTACTTTCCATTTACTCGGGATAAACTTGAGCAGCCATTTGTTGGACCATTCATTCAGTCTGTCTAGGTCGTCCTGTAGCCTCCTACTATCATCCTCTGTTTCAATCCTCCTCATAATTTTTGCATCATCAGCAAACATTAATTAAGAGAAACGATTCTATACCCTCTGGGAGATCATTTACATATATCAGAAACAATATAGGTCCAAGGACTGACTCCTGCGGAAATCCACTTGTGACGTCACGCCAATCTGAGACCTCACCCCTTACAGTGACTCGTTGTCTTCTGTTGCTTAGGTACTCCTTTATCCAATGGAGTACCTTCCCTTTCACTTCAGCCTGCATCTCCAGCTTTTTCACTACGCTCTTATGTGGTACTATGTCAAAGGCTTTCTGGCAACCCAAAAATATGCAGTCGGCCCACCCCTCTCTTCCTTGCCTGAATTTTGTTGGCGGTCGTAGAATTCAATTAGCCCTGTGAGGCAGGACCTGCCATCCCTGAACCCATGTTGATGCTGTGTTACAAAGTTCTTTCACCCCAGATGTTCCACTAGCTTTCTTCGCACAATCTTCTCCATCAGCTTGCATGGTATGCAGGTTAGAGACACAGGCTTGTAGTTCAGTGCCTCCTGTCTATCCCCTTTCTTGTATATCGGAACTTCATTAGTTGCTTTCCAAATATCTGGCAGTTCCTCTGCTGCCAGTGATTTGTTATACACTATGGAGAGTGGCAGGCACAGTGCTTCTGCTCCTTCCTTTAGTATCCAAGGGGAGATTCCATCTGGGCCTATAGCCGTTGTCACATCCAACTCTAGTAAACACTTCCTTACTTCCCCACTGGGAATCTCAAACTCTTCCAGTGGTTCCTGGTTATCTATTCCTTCTCTTATCTCTGGAATTTATCTTTGCTCTAAGGTGAAGATCTGCTGGAATTTCTTATTCAGTTCCTCACACACTTCCCTGTCGTTTGTAGTGAATCCTTCTGCCCTTATACTTATTTTCATTACCTGTTCCTTAACTGTTTTATTCTCCTGATGTGGCTGTGCAGCAATTTAGGTTGAGTCTTTGCCTTGTTTGCGATGTCATTTTCGTATTTTTTTTCTGCCTCTCTTCTCATCCTGACATATTCATTCCTGGCACTCTGGTATCTTTCTCTGCTCTCAAGTGTCCTGGTATTCATATAGTTTCTCCATGCCTTTTTGCTTTGTTGCTTAGCTAGCCTACATCTCTGAATCAACCATGGGTTTCTCATCTTCATTTCATTGTTTTCCTTTTGGACTGGGACAAACTTGTTTGCTGCGTCCTTGAACTTCTGCGTGGTGAAGTCCAACATGTCTTAGGCCGTCTTTCCCCTGAGCTTTGTTTCCCATGTTACATCTGTTAGGATTTTTTTTATCTCCTCATAGTTTCCCTTTCGGAATGCCAGCCTTTTATTTTCATTACCCCTCCTCGAGTTCAATAACCCTTCCTCAACCAGATACTCAAACGTCAGTACACTGTGATCGCTCATTCCTACTGGGGCCTCATAGCCGATTTCCCTTATGTCGGAGTCGTTCAGAGTGAAGAATAGGTCGAGTCTCGCTGGTTCATCGTTTCCTCTCATCCTAGTGGGTTCCCTGACATGTTGGCTTAGAAAGTTTCTTGTCGCCACCTCCATTAGTTTGGCTCTCCATGTATCCTCTCCTCCATGTGGTTCCTTGTTCTCCCAGTCTATCTTTCCATGATTGAAGTCTCCCATGATGAGCAGATGGGATCTATTTCTACAGGCAGCAGAGGCTGCCTTCTCAATTATAGTGTTAACTGCCATGTTGTTGTTGTCATACTCTTGCCTCGGTGTTCTGTCATTTGGTGGAGAGTTATACATCACTGCTACTACTTCTTTTGGTTTTCCCATTGTCAAGGTGCCTGTTATGTAGTCTCTGAATCTCTTGCAGCCTGGGATGACCATCTCTTTGAAACTTCATTCCTTTCTAATTTGTAGGGCCACTCCACCTCCTCCCTGTCCTTCCCTCTCTTTCCTTATT
The DNA here is from genome assembly GCA_020271785.1 of Procambarus virginalis. NCBI lineage: Eukaryota > Metazoa > Arthropoda > Malacostraca > Decapoda > Cambaridae > Procambarus > Procambarus virginalis. The sequence continues at coordinate 6,845 of WNGS01049420.1, read as the reverse complement.
ATTGTGTAGTCTTGGGGAAACACTGTATGCATTATGATACCTGAGAGTTTTGTTTCTGTGAGTCCGATTACATCTGTGTTATCTTCTTGTGTTCTTTCCAGTAGTTCACTTGCCTTGCTTGTGATCTCATCTATGTTCGAGTACATCACCCTGAAGCTGACTCTCTTCTGTCCTTCCTCAGATCCTATTGCTTCCCCTGAAGCAGGGAAACAGGGAGGGACCGGGATGGGAGGGCCTATGATGGGGGACCTGGGGGGTCTGGGGTGTGCGGGGGCTGGGAGGATCTGGTATGGGGAGGGTGGTGTAGGAGGGAGGGCTTGGGGGGGGGGGAAGAGGGCTTGGGTTGAGGCTTTGAGAGGGGGAGGCTTGGGGAAGTGGGTGAGAGGGGGAGGCTTGGGGGAGTGGGTGAGAGGGGGAGGCTTGGGGAAGTGGGTGAGAGAGGGAGGCTTGGGGAAGTGGGTGAGAGGGGGAGGCTTGGGGGAGTGGGTGAGAGGGGGAGGCTTTGGAGAGTGTGGGAGAAGGGGAGGCTTGGCGGGTATGGGAGGAACAAGGGCTTGGAGGAATGGGGGGGGATGGGAACTTGGGGGGGCATAAAAGGAAGGAGGGCTTGGGGGGGGAGAGGGGGGAATAGGGAGAGCCGAGGGGGATGAGGAAGAAGGGAGGGCTGAGGAGAGTGGGGGAAAAGGGTGGGCTCAGGAAGGTGGAGGATACTGGAGGGTTTAAGGGGTGGTGAAGAATGGAGGGCTTGGGGTGGGGGAGAAGGGAGGGTATGAGGGAATAGGGAGGGCTTGGGGGGTGGGGAAGATAGGAGATCCTGGGGAGGGGGAGAGGGTTTCCAAGGTGGGCACATTGGGCACCAGGGGTTGGGACAGGTAGGGCAGGTAGGGTATCTGTTGGGAGAAGGATGGGGGAGGTGCTTCTCTCACTGTGTCATTTAAGCTGCTTGTGGAGAGTTCCCCGCTCCCCTCTGGGATTGTAGGGCTCGGGGTTGTGGCTTCCTGATTCCTTTCTTTCTCCCTGCACTCCCTCCTCGGGCTGCTGCCCTCATTCTCTCGCCCTTTGTCATATCCCTCTGCAGGAATACTTTTATGAACTTCTGTACATTTGCTAGTCTGCTCATCCTTGCTAACAAGTCCTCTTTTGTTCTCTCAGTCTTGAATACCACCTTTATCACTTGGTCTCTGTCCTTGTTGTACCATCCAATCCTGAAAACCTTTTCAATATCTTGGTCAGCCTTCTCCATCTTTACCCCTTTAAGGATCTCATTAGCTTCATTTTTGTCCTGAGCCTACTGGGCTCAGTAGGACCGGTCCCTGTTTGCATCTTAATGCCTAATATTACTACTGTTCTTTTTCGCTCTATTAGCTGGCTAGTGCATCTAGCTGCTTCCTGAGAAGAAGCTACCTCCATGGCAACTTCCCTAACTGCAGACCTAGCTTCAGGGCTCTTTTTAAGCAATTCTGCAAATGACGGTTGTTTTATAGAAGTCCCCTCAACAGTAGCATCATCATCATCTCCCTGAGGGATTGTCTGTATCTAGTATTGTGGAGGAGACTACTTCAGGCTTCTTATCTCCTCCTTTGCTGCCCTTAGTACATTCTGTAGGTTAGTTACTGTCTCCTTCATTAACCTCAGTCCTTGAACTCCTCCCACATTTGCTGGAATGTTCCCCTAATCCAGGCTTCCTGTTCCTTCCCATCCTCTGAGTGTGTCCCTACCATGTTTGTCTCCCTGCGGTTGCTTGCCCGAGTTAGTCTCCTATCTCCTGTCATGTTTTCTCCCTATGAGAGAGAGAAGGGGGAGAGAAGTGTGAGTGTGTGTGTACTCACCTATTTGTGATTGCGGGGGTTGAGCTTTGGCTCTTTGGTCCCGCCTCTCAACCGTCAATCAACTGGTGTACAAATTCCTGAACCTACTGGACTCTGTCATATCTACATTTGAAACTGTGTATGGAATCAGCCTCCACCACATCACTGCCTAATGCATTCCATCTGTTAATTACTCTGGCACTGAAAAAGTTCTTTCTAACGTCCCTGTGGCTCATTTGGTGTACTCAGTTTCCACCTGTGTCCCCTTGTTCGCGTACCACCAGTGTTGAATAGTTTATCCTTGTCTACCCGGTCGATTCCCCTGAGGATTTTGTATGTTGTGATCATGTCTCCCCTTACTCTTCTGTCTTCCAGTGTCGTAAGGTGCATTTTCCACAGCGTTTCCTCATAACTCATGCCTCTTAGTTCTGGGACTAGTCTAGTGGCATTCCTTTGAACTTATTCAAGCTTTGTCTTGTGCTTCACAAGGTACGGGCTCCATGCTGGGGCCGCATACTCCAGGATTGGTCTTACATATGTTGTGTACAAGATTCTGAATGATTCCTTACACAGGTTCCTGAACGCTGTTCTGATGTTAGCCAGCCTCGCATATGCCGCAGACGTAATTCTTTTGATGTGGTCTTCAGGAGACAGGTTTGGTGTGATATCAACTCCTAGATTTTTCTCTCTGTCCGCTTCATCTCCTATTCTGTATCCTGTGTCTGGCCTTCTGTTTCGACCGCCTAGTTTCATTACTTTGCATTTTTTCGGGATGAACTTCAGCAGCCATTTGATGGACTATTCACTCAGTCTGTCCAGGTCATCTTTTAGCCTCCTATTACTCTCCTCTGTTTCAATCCTCCTCATAATTTTTGCATCATCAGCAAACATTGAGAGAAACGAGTCGATACTCTCTGGGAGATCATTTACATATATCAGAAACAGTATAGGTCCAAGAACTGTCCCCTGCGGGACTCCTCTTGAAACGTCTCGCCAATCTGAGACCTCAAACTCATATTGACTCGTTGTCTCCTGTTGAGACTGTCTGGAGACCACTGGTGGAGACTGTCTGGAGACCACTGGTGGAGACTGTCTGGAGACCACTGGTGGAGACTGTGGTGGTCACTGGTGGAGACTGTCTGGTGACCACTGGTGGAGACTGTGTGGTGGTCACTGGTGGAGACTGTGTGGTGACCACTGGTGGAGACTGTGTGGTGATCACTGGTGGAGACTGTGTGGTGGTCACTGGTGGAGACTGTGTGGTGGTCACTGGTGGAGACTGTGTGTGGTGACCACTGGTGGAGACTGTGTGTGGTGACCACTGGTGGAGACTGTGTGGTGACCACTGGTGGAGACTGTGTGGTGACCACTGGTGGAGACTGTGTGGTGACCACTGGTGGAGACTGTGTGTGGTGACCACTGGTGGAGACTGTGTATGGTGATCACTGGTGGAGACTGTGTGTGGTGACCACTGGTGGAGACTGTGTGGTGATCACTGGTGGAGACTGTGTGGTGATCACTGGTGGAGACTGTGTGGTGACCACTGGTGGAGACTGTGTGGTGACCACTGGTGGAGACTGTGTGGTGGCCACTGGTGGAGACAGTGTGTGGTGAGCACTGGTGGAGACTGTGTGTTGTGACCACTGGTGGAGACTGTGTGGTGACCACTGGTGGAGACTGTGTGTGGTGACCACTGGTGGAGACTGTGTGGTGTTCACTGGTGGAGACTGTGTGGTGGCCACTGGTGGAGACTGTGTGGTGGCCACTGGTGGAGACTGTATGATGGCCACTGGTGGAGACTGTGTGTGGTGACCACTGGTGGAGACTGTGTGTGGTGACCACTGGTGGAGACTGTGTGTGGTGGCCACAGGTGGAGACTGTGTGTGGTGGTCACTGGTGGAGACTGTGTGGTGACCACTGGTGGAGACAGTGTGGTGGCCACTGGTGGAGACTGTGTGATGGCCACTGGTGAAGACTGTGTGTAGTGACCACTGGTGGAGACTGTATGGTGGCCACTGGTGGAGACTGTGTGTGGTGACCACTGGTGGAGACTGTATGGTGGCCACTGGTGGAGACTGTGTGTGGTGACCACTGGTGGAGACTGCGTGTGGTGGTCACTGGTGGAGACTGTGTGGTGGTCACTGGTGGAGACAGTGTGTGGTGACCACTGGTGGAGACTGTGTGGTGACCACTGGTGGAGACTGTGTGTGGTGGTCACTGGTGGAGACTGTGTGGTGGTCACTGGTGGAGACTGTGTGTGGTGACCACTGGTGGAGACTGTATGGTGGCCACTGGTGGAGACTGTGTGGTGGCCACTGGCGGAGACTGTGTGTGGTGGTCACTGGTGGAGACTGTGTGGTGACCACTGGTGGAGACTGTGTGTGGTGACCACTGGTGGAGACTGTGTGTGGTGGTCACTGGTGGAGACTGTGTGGTGACCACTGGTGGAGACTGTGTGGTGACAACTAGTGGAGACTGTGTGTGGTGACCACTGGTGGAGACTGTGTGGTGGTCACTGGTGGAGACTGTGTGGTGACCACTGGTGGAGACTGTGTATGGTGATCACTGGTGGAGACTGTGTGGTGATCACTGGGGAAGACTGTGTGGTGACCACTGGTGGAGACTGTGTGGTGGCTACTGGTGGAGACAGTGTGCGGTGAGCACTGGTGGAGACTGTGTGTTGTGACCACTGGTGGAGACTGTGTGGTGACCACTGGTGGAGACTGTGTGTGGTGACCACTGGTGGAGACTGTTTGTGGTGTTCACTGGTGGAGACTGTATGGTGGCCACTGGTGGAGACTGTGTGGTGGCCACTGGTGGAGACTGTATGATGGCCACTGGTGGAGACTGTGTGTGGTGACCACTGGTGGAGACTGTGTGTGGTGACCACTGGTGGAGACGGTGTGTGGTGGCCACAGGTGGAGACTGTGTGTGGTGTCACTGGTGGAGACTGTGTGGTGACCACTGGTGGAGACAGTGTGGTGGCCACTGGTGGAGACTGTGTGGTGGCCACTGGTGAAGACTGTGTGTGGTGACCACTGGTGGAGACTGTATGGTGGCCACTGGTGGAGACTGTGTGTGGTGACCACTGGTGGAGACTGTATGGTGGCCACTGGTGGAGACTGTGTGTGGTGACCACTGGTGGAGACTGCGTGTGGTGGTCACTGGTGGAGACTGTGTGGTGGTCACTGGTGGAGACAGTGTGTGGTGACCACTGGTGGAGACTGTGTGGTGACCACTGGTGGAGACTGTGTGTGGTGGTCACTGGTGGAGACTGTGTGGTGGTCACTGGTGGAGACTTTGTGTGGTGACCACTGGTGGAGACTGTATGGTGGCCACTGGTGGAGACTGTGTGTGGTGACCACTGGTGGAGACTGTGTGTGGTGGTCACTGGTGAAGACTGTGTGGTGGTCACTGGTGGAGACTGTTTGTGGTGACCACTGGTGGAGACTGTGTGGTGACCACTGGTGGAGACTGTGTGTGGTGGCCACTGGTGGAGACTGTATGGTGGCCACTGGTGGAGACTGTGTGGTGGCCACTGGCGGAGACTGTGTGTGGTGGTCACTGGTGGAGACTGTGTGGTGACCATGGTGGAGACTGTGTGTGGTGACCACTGGTGGAGACTGTGTGTGGTGGTCACTGGTGGAGACTGTGTGGTGACCACTGGTGGAGACTGTGTGGTGACACTAGTGGAGACTGTGTGTGGTGACCACTGGTGGAGACTGTGTGGTGGTCACTGGTGGAGACTGTGTGGTGACCACTGGATGGAGACTGTGTGTGGTGACCACTGGTGGAGACTGTGTGTGGTGACCACTGGTGGAGACTGTGTATGGTGGTCACTGGTGGAGACTGTGTGGTGGCCACTGGTGGAGACTGTGTGGTGACCACTGGTGGAGACTGTGTGGTGGCCACTGGTGGAGACTGTATGGTGGTCACTGGTGGAGACTGTGTGGTGGTCCTGGTGGAGACTGTGTGGTGGCCACTGGTGGAGACTGTGTGGTGACCACTGGTGGAGACGGTGTGGTGATCATGGTGGAGACTGTGTGATGGTCACTGGTGGAGACTGTGTGGTGGTGACTAGTAGAGACTGTGTGTGGTGGCCACTGGTGGAGGTGACTGTGTGGGTGGTCACTGGTGGAGACTGTGTGGTGACCACTGGTGGAGACTGTATGGTGGCACTGGTGGAGACTGTATGGTGGCCACTGGTGGAGACTGTGTGTGGTGGTCACTGGTGGAGACTGTGTGTGGTGACCACTGGTGGAGACTGTGTGTGGTGACCACTGGTGAAGACTGTGTGTGGTGGTCACTGGTGGAGACTGTGTGTGGTGGTCACTGGTGGAGAATGTGTGTGGTGATCACTGGTGGAGACTGTGTGTGGGGCCACTGGTGGAGACTGTATGGTGGCCACTGGGGAGACTGTGTGTGGTGGTCACTGGTGGAGACTGTGTGTGGTGACCACTGGTGGTGACTGTGTGGTGGTCACTGGTGGAGACTGTGTGTGGTGACCACTGTTGGAGACTGTGTGGTGGCCACTGGTGGAGACTGTGGTGGTCACTGGTGGAGACTGTGTGGTGGTCACTGGTGGAGACTGTGTGGTGGTCACTGGTGGAGACTGTGTGGTGGCCACTGGTGGAGACTGTGTGGTGACCACTGGTGGAGACGGCGGTGTGGTGATCACTGGTGGAGACTGTGTGATGGTCACTGGTGGAGACTGTGTGGTGGTGACTAGTAGAGACTGTGTGTGGTGGCCACTGGTGGAGACTGTGTGTGGTGGTCACTGGTGGAGACTGTGTGGTGACCACTGGTGGAGACTGTATGGTGGCCACTGGTGGAGACTGTATGGTGGCCACTGGTGGAGACTGTGTGTGGTGGTCATGGTGGAGACTGTGTGTGGTGACCACTGGTGGAGACTGTGTGTGGTGACCACTGGTGAAGACTGTGTGTGGTGGTCACTGGTGGAGACTGTGTGTGGTGGTCACTGGTGGAGAATGTGTGTGGTGATCACTGGTGGAGACTGTGTGTGGTGACCACTGGTGG
>WNGS01049414.1:0-10219 GCA_020271785.1 Procambarus virginalis | reverse complement strand
AACTGGAAGGAATCGTCAGGACCCTGTATACCACTTATGTCAGACCAATCCTGGAATATGCAACCCCAGCCTGGAGTCCATACATAAACACAACTGGCCAAGTAGAGAAGATTGATCATGGCTATATGATTTATGGCTTATGATCACGATTTAATTCACTGGCTATAGTTTTCTGGTTCCCGACGTGTCTCTTGTGCTGTAAGCAGTTAATACTCTGTCAACATAATGAGCAATCTCTTTAGCCATTTTTGGCCATAAACTTCAATCGACCTTACTGAGGAGTATGATCCTTTCCTGGATGTGCACTTGCAGGAGCATCATGGATAATGTTTAACACAGCTTGTACTAATACTGCTGGAACAACTAACTGTTATTCTCTCTTCTATCTCAACTTCTGTAGCATCTAATGATGGATAATCTACATGAATTGCAGGTACGTTCCGAGAAAAGCATCTACTACAACATTTTGCTTTCCTGGAATATAACCAAATGTGGGATTGAACTCTTGAATTGTACGCAAATATCTAACACTTTGAGATTAAGAAACAAAGTGTGTATTGTGAAGACTAATAATAAACAGCAGCTCCCCTATGACTCTGTAATATCTCCACTGTTCAAACAATTGTGTATTAGCGATTAGACCTACCATGTATGTATAATGGTTGATACCTGGTTGATACCTGGTTGATGGGGTTCTGGGAATTCTTCTACTCCCCAAACCTGGCCCGGGGCCAGACTTGTGAGAGTTTGATCCACTAGGCTGTTGCTTGGAGAGGCTCGCAGGCCCACATATCCACCATAGCCCGGTTGGTCCGGCACACCTTGCAGGAAACAATCTAGTTTCCTCGTGAAGGAAACGAGGCAATATCCATGGTTGTTCCGGCAATATTTCTTATGCTCGTTGGGAAGATGTTGAACAACCGCGGACCTCTGATGTTTACACAGTGTTCTCTGATTGTGCCTATGGCACCCTTGCTCTTTACTGGTTCTATTCTGCATTTTCTTCCATATCGTTCACTCCAGTACGTTGTTATTTTACTCTGTAGATATGGTACTTGGCCCTCCAGTATCTTCCACGTGTATATTATTTGATATCTCTCTCGTCTTCTTTCTAGTGAGTAGATTTGGAGGGCTTTGAGACGATGCCTTATAATTTAGGTGCTTTATCGCGTCTATGCATGGCGTACATGTTCTCTGTATTCCCTATATTTCAGCGATCTCTCCTGCTCTGAAGGGGGAAGTGAGTACTGAGCAGTACTCAAGACAGGACAACACAAGTGACTTGAAGAGTACAACCATTGTGATGGGATCCCTGGATTTGAAAGTTCTCATAATCCATCCGATCATTTTTCTGGCTTTTCTGGTTATTGTAGTGGGAGCCGGTCGGCCGAGTGGACAGCACGCTGGGTTTGTGATCCTGTGGTCCTGGGTTCGATCCCAGGCGCCGGCGAGAAACAATGGGCTGAGTTTCTTTCACCCTATGCCCCTGTTACCTAGCAGTAAAATAGGTACCTGGGTGTTAGTCAGCTGTCACGGGCTGCTTCCTGGGGGTGGAGGCCTGGTCGAGGACCGGGCCGTGGGGACACTATAAGCCCCGAAATCATCTCAAGAAGAAGATGACACAATATTTGCTTGGTTATGCTCCCTAAACGTTAGGTCGTCAGACATAATTATTCCCAAATTTTTACATGCTGTTTTTCTACTATGGGCAGATTTGATTTTGTGTTTTGTACTGTATTATGTTTAAGGTCCTCATTTTTACCATGCCTGAGTACCTGGAATTTGTCACTGTTAAACACAATGTTATTTTTTGTTGCCCAGTCGAAAACTTTATTAATATCTGCTTGAAGTTTTTCAAGCAGTCTTCAGCCGAGGAAAATTTTCATGCTGATTTTTGTGTCATCTGCAAAGGATGATACGAAGCTGTGACTTCTATTTTTGTGTATATCTGATATGAGAGTAAGGAAAATCAGCGGTGCATGGACTGTACCCTGAGGAACAGAGCTTTTAACTGCGCTTGGACTAGATTTTATATGATTGACTGTTACTCGGTGAGTCCTATTTGGCAGAAAACTGAGTATCCAGCGTCCTACTTTACCGGATATTACCATTAACCTAATTTTGTGTGCTATCACTTCATGGTCACATTTATTGAAAGCCTTTGCGAAGTTCGTGTATACCACATCAGCATTCTGTTTTTCTTCTAATGCCTCAGTGATTTTGTCGTAGTGATCAAGTAGCTGTGAGAGGCACGATCTTCCCGCTCGAAATCTATGTTGGCCTGGGTTGTGGAGGTCATTGGTCTCTATGTAATTGGTGACCTGACTCCTAATCACTCTCTCAAATATTTTAATTATGTGTGACGTTAATTATGGCGTGCAACTGGTCTATAATTCTTTGCCAAAGCTTTGCTCCCTCCCTTGTGTAGAGGGGCTATATCTGCTACTTTGAGTGCATCTGGCATCTCCCCCCGTGTCCAAGCTCTTCCTCCACACTATACTGAGTCCCTGTGCTACCGGCACTTTGCATTTTTTTATAAATATTGAATTCCATGAATCTGAACCCAGAGCCGAGTGCATGGGCATGTTTTCAATTTCTCTTTGAAAGTCTAGTACGCTCGTGTTGATATCAGTTATATTTGCAGAGGTTTAGATATCCCGCATAAAGAAATTGTCTCGATCTTCCACTTTCATGTTGTTTATTTTAGTGCTAAAAATGTCCTCATACTGCGTTTTTAGGATTTCACTAATTTCTTTGTCATCCTCCATGTATGAATCTACACTTGTACGAATAGGTCCAATACTGGCGGTGGTTTTTGCTTTTGAGTTCGCTTATGTGAAGAAGTATTTTGGATTTTCTTTATTTCCTGAATTGCTTTCTGTTCTAACTGCCTTTCTTCAGTTTGATACGAGTGTTTCAATTTCCGCTCGATTTCTTCAATCTCCCTATTTAAATTATTCCTTCTTTGACGGGAAAGTCGTGTCTGCTTAAGCATTTCCGTTACTTTTTCCCTTTTTTATAGTGTCGTCTGCGTTTTCTTTCTACGTTGGATCTCTTTCTGGCTTTCCTCAAAGGAACATGTTTCAGGCAGACTTGATACGCTTCCGAGGTCAGTTTTTCAATTCCTTCTGTAAGACTTGTATTACTTAGAACAGTTTCCGTATTAACAATAAATTACTTCAAACCGAAGGGTAAAGAGATCATGCAATAGCTTATGCTAGCCGTATATTAACATATTAATTGTAATGACTTACTGTTAATATATTGCTCTTGAAATAGAACATCCTCTGTAACTAGCTGACATTGTAATTATAAGGTGTGAAGGATAGATGAAATTGTTTATGTAATAATCTTAGTTGAGGTCTGATCAAGACCTTTTGTGCCCTCTGTAATGCTTTTTGCGCTACCGTTCACAGGATGAGTATAGGGTGCACAATAACCTAGTCGCCTCCAGCGGCAACAATCAATCAAAATGTAACCCTGAAATGTTTAAGAGCCCATGCAACTGATAAAGCTTCACGTTCTGTTGTGCTATAATCTTTCCCTTCTTAAGATAATGAGCGGCTAGCATAAGCTATTGCATGATCTCTGTGACCTTCGGTTTGAAGTAATGCTGCACCCAAGCGTCATCACTAGCATCTGTGATTAACGTGAAAGATTTAGAAAATCTGGGTACCTAAGAACCGGTGAAGAGATCAATATTGCTTTGAGTTTACTGAATGTTGGTTATTGAGCTTCTTCCAAAACAATGGATTCATCTTTTCTTTCTTTGTAACTTGTAATGTGTGACTGCCATGATAGAGAAACCAGCAATAAATGATCGATAAAATCCTACAAGACCTTTTGACCTGTTTCACGGCTTCTGCATTATGTGGTGTTGCTAAATAACGTGCAACAATAATTTTGTATTCATTCAGGGTGATTCCTGAAGGGGTAACTGTATGACCTAAGAAGTTAATCTTCCCCATTAAAAATGAGTACTTTGAGAGTTTTATCCTTAAGTTTGCTTCCACAAGCTTTGCAAGTACTTCCTCAAGGTTCAAGTAGCGAGTCTGAACATCTTGATACATTATTATGCGATCATCAAGGTACACTAGAAGAATACTACCTATCAATCTACGAAAGAGGTTCGTCACGAGCCTGGAAAAGGTTATTGGACTGCTCCACAAACCAAATGGCATTCTTTTGAAATTAAAATGACCGTTAGGCGTACTAAAGGCTGTCAACTGTTTACTTTCTTCATCAAGTGGGATTTGCCAGAATCCTTGCAACAAATCTAAAGTTGAGAATTCCTTCTTTCGAAATATGCTTTGCAACAAATTATTTAGGACTTGAAGTGGGAAACGGTCAGGTATACTTTCTCTGTTCAGCTTCCGGTAGTCTATTACCGGTCTCCATGTCCCATCTCGTTTTGGAACGAGAATCAATGGAGTGTTCCATGGCGAATTACTGGAATGTATTACATCATCCTCTAGCATTTCCTCTTAAAGTTTATCAGCGTCTGCTCTCTGAGAATGTGGTAAAAGGTAAGCTGGTACATAAATTAGTCTAGTTCCTGGCTCAAGGGGAGTTTTATTTGTAGTAAGATGTGTAAGATCTAACTTTTCTCCTGGTAAAGCTACAACTGCTCTACTTTTTCAAAATTTCCAAAAGTTGATCCATGTAGTCAGGGAAATTAGTAGGATTGAGGTGTTGTGCTTGTACCTCTGGTTGAGATCCCCATTCTCCTGGTGTGAGTGCACCCACACACACACCATGCTCCACAGAAGACATCATCCACCATTCGCTCCGGTAAAGAATAATGGCTAAAATCTACAACGTGAGTGCCTGACTGGAGACGGATGTCGGTACTGCTAGTATTTGCAACGTACAATGAAACAGTATCATCCTGCACTACATGCCAGTAAGGTTGAACATATGTATCATGCACTTTAGACATTTCACTGTCTGCAATGACATCCCATACCTCAGGCACTCCCTGAATTTCAACTCTTACTCCTGTGAGAGAATGAGAGTAAAACACAGTGTCAGCGGCTGTAGAACCAATGACCTCAGAGATGAAAGCCGCTAGGTGAGCAAGACAACAAGAATCCTTTAGAGCGTCCCCCTCCAGGAGGTCTAGATACTCACTCTCCTGAGCAACTGCACAACTACGATGCTTCAATTGAGTGCTTGTTTTCTGTGGGCAATGTTCCAGGTGTGTAATATGGGACAAAGTTTCAGGTGTGTATCATGGGGCAACCTTTCAGGTGTGTAACATGGGGCAACGTTCCAGGTGTGTAACACAAGGCAACATTCTAGGTGTGCAACATGGGGCACCAGGTGTGTAATACGAGACAACATTCCAGGTGTGTAACATAGGGCAAGGTTCCAGGTGTGTAACATAGGGCAAGGTTCCAGGTGTGTAACACGAGGCACTGATCTGCCATTTACAAACAAGTTAAAAATCATAGACTGTTTACCATAGTCTAAGGCATATTAATGAGAAGCACCACGTTATGAATTTGAATTAACATCAGACCCCGTGGACTGGGGAAGAGACGAGTCTCTTCCCATAACATGGGCTCATAACATAACATGGGATCTTGTGAGTCCAATCCCGTCTCCATTGTTATCACATCGCGGCCTTCCTCTCTCTCTCTTCATGTCAACTGTTTGGCTCCAATGCTTTCGTCATTTTTCCTCTATTTACTTAAATATCCCCTATTAACTAGTTCATAGGCTTTCATATTTCCATCATTTTCAAGCACTACATATTCGCTGAATAATTTCATTACGATGTTAGGGCAAAATATATTTATATTTTCCAAAGCCTTCCTGTTTATTTATTTATTTATTTATTTATTTATATACAAGAAGGTACATTGGGTTTGTGAGAATACATAGCATAGTATTTATAATCTTGTAAAGCCACTAGTACGTGCAGCGTTTCGGGCAGGTCCTTAATCTAACAGATAATTTTAAGTAGGTAAATTCTAGCAGAATTAATAAAATGATAACAAATACATTGCAAGAAAAAAATGAGATGAGAGAGATTAGTAAGTATATTAAAGCACATTGGTATATTAAAGCTCTGATTGATTACATTAACAGCTGGATTAGTAATTTAAACAAGATTAATAGACACCATACAGCAGATTGATAGCACATATAAGAAGACAGCAATGATCACAATGGTAAAGATGTTCGGATTGGGTACATAAGATTGGGAGATTAGGTAGCAATAGATACAGTGCAATTTTAAAGCACAAGGTGAAATACTATGAATATGAAAATAGGTACTTTTTAGTATTGTTTTTGAATGACGCAAAAGTTGGACAGCTTTTCAATTCAATAGGGAGTGAGTTCCATAGACTGGGTCCCTTTATTTGCATAGAGTGTTTACACAGATTAAGTTTGACTCTGGGGATATCAAAGAGATATTTATTTCTGGTGTGGTGATAATGGGTCCTATTACATCTGTCCAGGGAGAGTTTCAGAGCAGGATTTGCATTTAAGAACAGGTTTTGTAAATGTAGTTGACACAAGAGAATTTGTGGAGTGAGATTATGTTTAGCATGTTTAGGGAGTTAAACAAGGGGGCTGAGTGTTGTCTGAAAGCAGAATTTGTAATTATTCTGATAGCAGATTTTTGCTGGGTGATGATGGACTTGAGGTGGATTTCAGTGGTTGAACCCCATGCACAGATACCATAATTAAGATAGGGATAGATTAGTGCATAATATAGAGAGATGAGAGCAGAGTTAGGTACATAATATCTGATTTTGGAGAGTATACCAACTGTTTTAGAGACTTTCTTAGTTATGTGTTGTATGTGGGTGCTGAAGTTGAGTCTCTTGTCTAGGAATAGGCCAAGAAACTTTCCATCATTTTTATTGCTAATGTTTACATTGTCTATCTGAAGCTGAATTGCATTTGTAGATTTGCTTCCAAATAAGATGTAGTAGGTCTTTTCTATGTTAAGTGTTAGTTTGTTGGTTGACATCCATAAGTGGACTTTTTTTAGTTCATTATTAACAACATTATTTAGTGTATGTGGGTTGGGGTTAGAGTAGATGAGGGTAGTATCATCAGCAAACAAAATAGGTTTCAGAATGTTAGAGACATTAGGCAGATCATTGATGTATATAAGAAATAGGAGAGGTCCCAAGATGCTGCCCTGTGGCACTCCAACGGTTATTGGTAGAGTGGGAGAGGTTATATTATTGATGGCTACACATTGGTGTCTATCACTAAGATAGGATTGGATATAGTCCAGTGCATGGCCTCGGATTCCATAATGATGGAGTTTACGTAAGAGGTAATTGTGATTAACAGTATCAAAGGCCTTTCTCAGGTCAATGAAGAGTCCAATCGGAAACTCATTTTTGTCAAGGGCTGAGTAAATTATATCAAGGAGACTAATAATTGCATCGTTGGTACTCTTTTGGGAGCGGAAGCCAAACTGACAGGGGCTAAGAATGTCGAATTTTACGAGATAGGAGTAGAGCTGTTTGTAGATAATTTTTTCAAATATTTTTGATAGTATGGGTAGGTTTGATATTGGTCTATAATTGTTTATGTCTGCCGGATTACCTCCTTTATGAACTGGCGTTACTCTTGCTTTTTTAAGGATATCAGGGAAGGTATGACACTCAAGGGATTTGTTGAACAGCAGAGCTATAGGTGGCGCAAGGGCATGGGAGGCGCTCTTGTATACAATGGATGGGATTTCACTGATGTTCCCAGCTTTGGTTTTTAGTGAGTGTATGATGGACACAACATCTGTCGGGCTGACTGGTGAAAGGAGAAGAGAGTTTGGATAGCTGCCTGAGAGATATGTGTTGATATGTGTCTGAGTCTGTGGGATTTTACTGGCAAGGTTAGCACCAACCGATGAAAAGAAGCTATTAAATTCATTCGCCATTTCTAAATCAGATGACGGTGTAAGGCCATCCTTAGAGAGTGTTATCTGGTTGTGGGAGTGTTGTTTAGTTCCTAGGATATTAGAGATGGTATTCCATGTGCTTTTCATGTTGCCTTTTGCTTCTTTGAATCTAGTCTCATAATATGAAAGTTTAGCTTTTCTTATGATACTGGTAAGCACTGATGAGTACCTTTTAACTACTTCCTTTGTAACTAGGCCAATCCTAAATTCCTTTTCATATTCATGTTTTTTGTTGATTGATTTAATTATGCCACTTGTGAGCCACGGGTTGTTTTTTCTTCTATCAGTTACTTGTTTGGTAAGGAGGGGACAGTGAGTGTTGTAGAGGCTTAGAGTTTTGGAGAGAAAGAGATTAGTTAATGAGTTTATATCCTGTGTATTATTGAAATCAGATTCCCAGTTAATTTTGTGAAGTACATTAGAGAGATTGCCTAAAGCTGATTCACTGTGTAGCCTGAATGAGAGTTTCTTGCTTTCTGGTGGTGTTGTGTCCATGTTTTCTATGAGGAAGGTAGGATAGTGGTCAGTTGTTCTGTCATAGATTACCCCAGATGTAAGGGGAGCTGTTATATTAGTCCATAAGTGATCCAGGGTAGTGGCAGATGTTTGAGTGACTCGGGTGGGCTTGGTGATTGTGGGGATTAGCATACAGGAGTGCATGCTGTTACGGAAATAGTCAACTTGAGGGTTGTTTTGAAGACCCAGGTCAATATTGAAATCACCTCCCAGAATGATGTGATTTTTGTTGAGATTGTTATTTATGATAAGATTCCTTACGTTGTCTGAGAATGAAGCTATGTTGGTATTAGGAAATCTATAGATGGCACCGATAGTCAGGGAGGATTTAAGGGATTTACTGGAGAACTTGGCAAAGGTATATTCACAATAGTCGTCTCTATCACTAATGACACTATTGCAGATGAAGGTATCTTTGTAATATATTGCTGTGCCACCTCCTTTTTTATTAGGCCTGCAGTTATGAATGGCTTTATAACCAGCTAAATTGTAGAGTTGGGTATAGTCATTACTTAGCCAAGTTTCTGTTAAAATGATGAATGATAATTTAGTACCTAGTGCTGTGAGTAGTGCATTTATATCATCAAAATGTTTACCAAGTGACCTAACATTTTGGTTGTAAACTGATAAGCAGGTGCTATTTAGGAGTTTGTTTTTTGCAAGATTTGCTGTGTAATACCTGCAATAATGATGATCAATGTGCTGATTTGTGTGGATATGGGACAGAAGATTTCGATCAGGATCAATATCAGTAAGCATATAGATACAATAATGTCACGATACAATAAGATAAGCAATTACAGGAACAGTTAAATACTAAATCTGCTGTAAATAGAAAGTAATTATAGCAAAACACAACAATAAACGTAGGTACACAAAAAATAGAAACAATTAGAAGTAGAGTAAAGATCCCCGTAGATAGCCAGGAAGGATACAGTAGTTAGGTTAAGAGAGAAGAAAAAATCAGTAGACTGACAAGAATAATATATAGCAAAAATAAAGAGACAAATAATAATCGTAAAGTAAAAATAATCTTAAAAATAATTATTTAATATAGCTTAGTTGTGAACCTATAATTAGTATGAACTTAAGAAAACAAAATGAGCTCAATAATTAATTACAATAAATGATGTATAAATCAAATTACAATTAAATTTAAAATTAAAAAAAAAAATAACAGGGTAAGATTATATTTATGAGCAAGATTTACTAAGACACTGAGGTAAATGCTTACATAAATACTAAGTCTGCTATAATTAGAGAATAATTATAGCAAAACACAACAATAAATGCAAGTAAACAAAAGAATTGAAACAATTAGAAGCAGAATAAAGATCACTAGATAGCCATGAAGGATACACAAGTTTGGTGGAGAGAACAAAAAATCAGTAGAGACTGTCAAGATGAATATATAAAAAATTTGACAAATGATGATTGTAAAGTAAAATAATCTTAAAGATAACTAATTATATTTAGCTTAGTTTTTAACCTATAATTAGTATGAACTTAATTAAGAGAACAAAATGAGGTCAATAATTAATTCAATAAATGACATAAATCAGGACGATTAAATTTAAAATTTAAAAAGAATAGGGTAAGATTAGATTTAAGAGTAAAATTTTACAATGATACTGAGGTAGATGCTTACATAAGTGCATGGAGACTGATTACTTGGAAATTATATGAATGAGAGATCATTAGGTAAATGGTAAGGCAGAGACAGCACCTTGGACAAGTTAGATTAAGTTAGGTTAGGCTCAGGTACTCAAAGAGTTA
>WNGS01049413.1:0-11762 GCA_020271785.1 Procambarus virginalis | reverse complement strand
ATGATTAGAATCCCTCTAACATGGAGAAGAGAGCATTGTTAGTGCCTGCAGACTGTAACACTTCTCTTGTGTTCTTTAAGTCTGACATTCAGTGTACGGCACAGTTTCGCCAAAGCTATTGGAGAGGACAAGATGAACAGGTAAATAGAGTAGACACCAGCAGCATTGAAGCAGGAGGAGCAGTGTGAACTAGATTGCTACGAAGTGTGTTAGCTTTGTCGAAAGGCGAGTTTAATGTCAGAGGACGAAAGGTATTGGTAAAGTGCTTTGAGTTCAGATATGAAGTGAAGGCACAGTACAGTGCTACTACTGTTGGAAGCAGGTCTAGGATGAAAGAAATTTGCCTATTTATTGCCTATCTCTCTTGCCTATTTATTACCCGTTCTCTACCTCCTCATCACAAGCGACTTGAGAATGGTCCAGGACGGACCGAAACGTCGTCGTCCCTTCAACTTCTAGTGTATGGTCTGGTCAACATAGTCTCTCCTACCCTACCAGAGGCTCCAAAACAGAAAACGGGATAGTACATCACTTTCTCGAGCAGCTTTAATTTTTTAGTACATTTTTTGGTCTTGTATGATGCATATGAGCGAAAAGTGATGCTCTTTATCGGAGGACAGGTTAGGTATTTACTCGGAGTAGAGAGAATATTATAGAGAATCTTTTTTTTTTCTCTTTGGCAGGAACACCACTTGAATACGGCGTTGCTTGTGTGGCTGTGGTGGCGAAGTGATCTGGCCGCAGCGGTGCGACCCATCGTGGCTGTACTGATTTACGTCCTGGATGATCCCAGAAGTGCCTTAGTCGGACCTTAGCATGCATCTTAGCCCGGACACAATTTCAAACCCTCATTACGGCCCTTGTTGATTTGCTCATTAAATGTATCATGATATTGTGATTTCTGTATCACAAGTGATGTTCTTTTCCTTACGAATGTATTCCATGATTTAAATACAGATAAAGGTTTGATTGATAACAGTTGTGTACCTCAACTTGTCTTGATAATAAACAATAAAAGTATATTTGTGTTTAAATACTTATTATTGCTGTCAAGTTTCATAATTTCTGGAGTACAAGACGACTGGTATCGCCCCTTTTAACCCCTCCGTTGTGCCTCCTTGCCGTGGTGAGGGGCTCATGTACACCTCCCTGGAACCTATGTGGGTTACTTTTGCCCCCACTCCTGCCCTCTTTTTGGGTGGTGGACGTGCTGAAGGGCACCATGTAGGGGCCTTGTGAGCCATTGGACCACCCGCTGGAGGGGTCGCCTGTGAGGGACCGCCCTGAGTGGATGGTTGGGTGTCCAGGCTGCGGCGATAGGGGGAATGGGGTGTTAAGCACCAGTGTGTGGGAGAATGGATGATGTAGTAGGACTCCCCTGTTGAAAAGGGGGAGCACCGCTGGGACGACACACCCTTCCTGCACTGGGCCGCGCTCAGCCTCCCTGGCTGCCTTGGTAGGTGGTATCCCTTGGTTCCAGGTCCCCCATTGATTGGTCTTCCTCCAAAAAATCTTTCCTGCCTCTACTCTTCACAGACGCCGCGCTTGTAGAATCGGCTCTTATACACAAACCCAACATGAACATGAGTCCTGGCTTTGTTGCTGTGGACTCTTCCCTTTCACAGTACATACTCAAATGCTCTAATCTTTCTAACAAACGTGACTTAACATAAGCTTACCCTTCCATTTATCTTTCTTTCTCTTTCCTTTCTTTCTCTCTTCTCCTACGCTCCCTTGCTATCCTCTTCTTATTCCTATTACTTTTCCTTCGGTGGTTATAATGGGAGCTGCCTCGTAGGGCCAATAGGCCTTCTGCAGTTCTCATTATTACTACTATTCTCTACACCTTACTTTCCTCCTCACCTCTCTCTTGCCTATTTATTACCCGTTCTCTACCTCCTCATCACAAGCGACTTGAGAATGGTCCAGGACGGACCGAAACGTCGTCGTCCCTTCAACTTCTAGTGTGTGGTCTGGTCAACATACTTCAGCCACGTTATTGTGACTCATCGCCTGCATAGGAGAGACTACTTTAAATTGACCGTTTTCTTGACATTGTGAAACCTTTGGAGGATGGCCTGAAACACCATCCATGACCTGAAACCGGGTAATGATGATCACTGTTATTTGTTACCCGAGGCAAACGTACATTAAATAAATAAATAATAAAGAAATAAATAACAATAAATAAATAAATAATAATAAATAAATAAATAATAATAAATAAATAAATTACTGTATAGTGTGCACGTGCTCTTAACAAATGAATCAAATTACATCCAAAAGATCTATTTGGTCTCAAGTCTAACACACAATTATGTAAATGAACTCCACAACTCACCAGCTTGTACCATGTAAGGTAGACAACAACAACAGTTATGGTAAATAAACACTCATCTTGACAATGTCCAAAATGAGCTCATATTCTAGTGTAAAAGTCAAATGAGAAGTAAGTGACCTCTAGCACACCCTAACAAATGTTTTAATTAAAAATAATTTAAAACACAACAAAACTTTTGGCTACACTGACACCACAACTGTTACTCATCAGACTAATCAGACACATTACAATCTCAGATCTACACACTCACACGTAAGTTCATTGATGTGCAAACTAATATTAATAACAGTAGTAAGTCCAAAGAACCAACAAGCTACAAGGCTATTCAATCAATTCAATTTCAAACAATAAGAGGTCGACTGGGAAGGAAATAAAATAGACCTTGGAAACATTCACTGGGAGACCATCTTATAAATAAATAAATAAATAAAAATAAATAAATATGTTTATTCAGGTAAGGTATATACATACAAGTGAGGTTACATTAATGGATCGAATTATAGATAGAGCTAGTACATACAATGCCTAAAGCCACTATTACGCAATGCGTTTCGGGCAGGAAGAACATTATATCTAGAACTTAATACTAATTGAGCATAAAGAATAAAATGTGTTGAGAACAAATACAAATAAAGATAAAAAAAGGGGGGAACATGACTGAAAAAGCAGCACAAATACAAAAGGTTGACAGTGTGATTATAAAAAATAACAGACATGGGTTGAACTAGAGGGGTAAGGTAGGTTACAGGGAATTTATTAGGTAGTGTTTAGTTTTAATCTTAAACTGGTTGAGAGAGGTACAGTCTTTAACATGGTTGGGGAGGTCATTCCACATTCTGGGTCCCTTGATTTGTAGAGCATTTCTAGTTTGATTAAGTCGTACTCTTGGAATATCAAAACTGTATTTATTTCTGGTGTGGTGCTCATGGGTTCTGTTACAACCTTCAATGAAGCTTTTGAGTTCAGGATTGGCATTACATTCTTCAGCGTTTTATATATGTATGATACACATGAGAGAATGTGCAGTGACTTAATATCTAACATATTCAGAGATTTGAGTAGGGGTACCGAGTGATGTCTGGGGCCAGAGTTGGATATTGTCCTAATAGCAGCTTTGTGTTGAGTAATTAGAGGACGTAAATGATTTTGGGTAGTAGAACCCCAAGCACAAATACCATAGTTGAGATATGGATAGATGAGGGAGTAATAGAGAGTCACCAGGGCAGGGCGGGGTACATAATATCTGATCTTAGAAAGAATGCCAACAGTTTTGAAACTTTTTTTGATATATTTAGAATGTGTCCCTGGAAATTCAGCTTGTGGTCAATGAGAACGCCAAGGAACTTGCCATCTAATTTGTTACAAATTTGGGTATTGTTAATTTGAGATTTATTTGATTAGAGGATTTATTGCCAAACAGAATATAGAAAGTTTTGTCAATGTTAAGGGTGAGTTTGTTGGCAGTTAGCCAAAGATGGACTTTATTTAGCTCAGTATTTACTGTGGCATTTAGAGCAAGGGGGTCAGGACTGGAGTAAATGAAGGTTGTGTCGTCAGCAAATAGAATTGGTTTAGGTGTTGGGAGGCATTTGGAAGGTCATTAATGTAGATGAGAAAGAGGAGAGGGCCAAGTATGCTGCCCTGAGGAACACCAATGTTGATGGGTAGGGTGGGAGAAATTGAATTATTCACAGAAACATACTGGAGCCTGTCAGTAAGGTAAGATTTGAGGTATTGCAGGGAGTGTCCTCTGACTCCATAATGATGTAATTTAAGAAGAAGGTTTTGGTGGTTGACAGTGTCAAAAGCCTTACGCAGGTCCACAAATAACCCAACAGGGAACTCATTTTTATCAAGAGCTGCATGAATCAAGTTAATCATACTAATAAGTGCATCGTTAGTGCTTTTTTTGGTCTGAAGCCATATTGGCAAGAGCTAAGTATATTGTGTTTGGCTAGATAAGAGTAGAGCTGCTTGTAGATTAGTTTTTCAAAATTTTTTGACAAGTTAGGCAGGATTGAAATAGGTCTGTAGTTGTTAACATCTGTGAGATCACCACATTTGTGGACAGGGGTTACTCTCGCTTTTTTTAGAATATCTGGAAAGGTTTGGAGTTCAAGTGACTTGTTGAAGAGCAATGCAATGCAGGGGCTAAGGATCTGGAGGTTTTTTGTAAATTAAAGTTGGTATCTCCTCAAGGGCACTAGACTTGGTTTTAAGGAAAGGATTATCTCATTGACGTCAGTGGAATTAGTAGGCTTTAGGTACAGAGACTGTGGATAGTTACCTGTAAGATAGTCCTTAACATCAGTACTGGAAGATGGAATATCATTTGCAAGGGATGACCCAATGGAAGAGAAGAACCTATTGAACTCAATAGCAGAATCAGAGGCTGAAAGCTGACCATCGTTATTGGACAGGAGTGTTGGTTTGTTGTTTAAAAAATCTTCTTTGATCCCAAGATTTGTGAAATTGTGCTCCAAGTTTTTTTAATGTTGCTCTTTATTTGGGTAAATTTATCTTCGTAGTATTTAGTTTTGCTCGTCTAATTATCTTAGATAGCAATAAAGAGTAATTCTTTGAGAATTCTTTGGAGACGGTTCCTACCTATACTTCTTCTCAAGGTCATGTTTTTTATTAATGGATTTAAGTATTCCTTTGTAAGCCAGGGATTGTTAAGCCTTTGGTTGTGACTTGTTTTGTAAGCATAGGACAGTGGGTGTTATAAAGGCTTAGAGTTTTTGAAGAAAAGATTGCACTGCTAGGTTGATGTCCCCTATGTTACCTAACTCTGACTCCCAGTTGACATTATCAGCAGCAGTTATAAAATTGTCTATAGCAGATTCATTGTGCAGCCTAAAACTTATCTCCCTTGACTCTAGAGGTGGTTTGTTAATGGTAGTTAAGAGAAATGTGGGGTAATGGTCTGTAGTACTGTCGGTGATTATACCTGAAGTAAGCGGAGAGGTTATGTTGGTCCGATGTGATCTAGAGTCGTTGCCATACTATCAGTGATTCTGGTAGGTCTAGTGATTACGGGTATGAGGAAGCAGGAATTCATACAGTTGAGGAAGCTAACAGCAGTAGGGTGCTCAGGCTCGCAGAGGTCAATATTAAAGTCCCCTGCGATAATTAGATGGTTTTGTGTTCAGTCTGTTATCGAGTATTAGATTACTAAGGTTTGAATTGAATTCAGACACATCAGTGTTAGGAATTCTATAGACTGCACCACAGACAGGACAGACTCGGCACCCTTGACTCTGAAACTGGCGAAGATGTACTCCCCACAGCAGTCTCTAGTTCTAATTACTTTTAAGCATGTTAGTTCATGATGGTAGTAAAGAGCAGTACCACCACCTCTCTGAATTTGACGACAGTTGTGAATTGCTGAGTAGTTAGGCATGTTAAAGAGTTGAGTAGTATCCTTTTCAACCACGTTTCAGTAAAGGAACTAGACAAGCGTAGGTCAAAATCTGGCCAAAAACCTTTGCTTCATAGCCTGTCAGATATTCCTCATGTAGATTATCAAATACGTTGCGATGCATGGTCAAATTGATGCAGATCATCAGTAATTTAATAAATATTAAGTGAGTCGATTTTTCCGGAATCCCAGAATTGTTGCTCCAAGAATTGCAAGTACTTTAGGATTTAACAATCCCCATTTAATCGAGTTAGATTTTGACATCAAGCAAGACAACGTTCAAGATAATTGTTTTTCAAGTACATACAAATTCTACTATTAACGGATTTTTTAAATTAAATTCTGGTCCTTCGAAAATGGCCCAATTTGGAATTTTTGAAGAGTTAATTAAGCACTAATGGCAGACTATAATTTTTTCAACAACATACCTCTTCCTGCACCAGGAACGTAATGCTGCTGAGGACTATTTACCTTCACCATGCACGTAAGTCTATCTGGGTTATATACCTTCACCAGGAAGGAGAGGGAACTGGGTGTATGTATTTCTACCAGGAATGTAAGACTACTAATGCTATAATCCTCTACGAGGAAGATAAAGCTATTGGGTATATATACGCCTGCTTCCACCGGTAAGGCAAGAATGCATTATGTTGCATGGATCACATCATTGTGTGTTGCAGGGATTACTAATCACCACCTGTGTGTTGCAGGGATTGATGGTCACTCCTTCTGGGTGGGTGGCTCCGACGCGGCGACGGAGGGCGTCTGGACATGGAGAGACGGACAGCCCGTCACTATGGGTACGTCGTTTTCCTTCACCTCTTTCCTCACACTCTGGAAGTACAAACATTCATGACCAATAATAATAAAGTTATAAATATTAGTCAAAAAGAAGACTCCAGGGAGAACAATAAACTTTATTTTTAGTATGTCAGAACTAAATAATTGTTCTGGGTAAGTGTCTTCGTTCTCTTTGGCAATGTTAAATACCTGTTCTCTCTTTGTTAAGTAATTTTTCATTGTCAATACACGTAATCATAACAAATGAGTATCTCGAGCAACAGTGGTAAGCACACACTAGACTGGGTGATCGTCAGTCCGAGTGTGATTCATACCAGTACAGTATTTCAGATTTCCACTGAAGCCTCATGGGAATAGGAATCAGGTCCATGTGGTGTTCAAGCTTTTGGAGAACACGCAGTTGTCTAGGAACACTGGCAGATCACGATGATACAAGAGTTCTCTGTGCTCGATGATACACATTATATCCCTTGTGTTGAGGTGCACACGGACCTTGTTGACGTGTTCTCAGAGAAATTGTGTTAAGACTGATTTTTCTGTTGAGAATGAACACTTTCACATGACTGCCTAAATACAGCAGTAATAATAGAATATGCCTTAATACTAGTAGTGAGTGTCCTGATATATTCAAGCAGTGTTGTCGATGCGTATGTCAACTGCCCTTTCATTCCAGTGGGAAGCAGGTTGACGAAGAGTTTAATGGATAAAGGAGGGTTCTAGTCAGTAATGGATAAGCTAAAGAGTATCTTAAAGAGATGGTGAGTCACCAAGCTACTTCTTATGAAACGGTCAACAATACATTATCTGCCCCTCCTGTTAAAATATTCTACAAGAACTTCTTTTTTTATGGATTACGAAATGGAAGAAAGAGTCGTGAAAGACGTTTTTGATAGAAACGTGACTCTTCCAACACCAACCAAAAGATTAAGTTAATAATATACTATAAGAGCAAGAAGACCGCCAACTTACTCACGAAGAACTCTCCCGTCACCAAACGAAGTGCCTTGAAAAAGACTGATGTGTATGCCTTCACATGCCCATTTGGGGACTATCAGTCTCAATCATCTCAGTATATAGGCAAGACAACATATTTTTCAAGGTACTTAGCAATTAATAAGCCGAAAGAACCCAATAAGGAACAAATGATAGTTACACAACATACCCATATCTATAGACAGTCTTCTGACAACCAACACTAAAATAATGGACAGGTGCAACAGCAATAGAAGATTAAACATGAACGAAGCACGACATATCAAACAAACTTAACCAACTATCAACAGCCTTCTACCATCTGCCAGACCAAGACACAACAATCATCAAACTGTCAGCATAAGAAGTTAGGAAACTGATTAATGCCTATTGGCCCATGCGATACCTTCACCTCACTCTTGGTTTTATATTGAGTTGTTACAGTCAAATTGTATCCAATTCTACTCTTAGTATTAGGCAAAATAAAAGTATAACATGAATTTGGCAGAGTTAATTTTTCAGGTTTCTTCCCAAGTTTAGAACATAAGAAATATAGAAAAAGAATTGTGTTAGGATCGTTGATCTATACTCATTATTTTGATCAAGCTATAGAATCATTATTTTGGCCAAGCTATAGGCTCGGTGAGTTAATAGTTGTTAAATATTTTTTTTAATTTTTTGAAAATTCCACAATAGTGCAGGATTCCCCCCCCAAAAAAAAAAAAATCACAGCCTATATTTTATAGAATATTGCTTTAACCGATACATTTATTCATACATACATAACATACGAATGCACATTTATAAATGTATGTTATATATATATGACTTGCACTTTATGATGTATAAACCGATCAATGTTATGATGTGAAAGTTATTATTCTCAATGGAAGACTTCCACCGACTCAGAAACCCACATGTAAAGTAAGGTAATTATCAGGAGAAGCGCTAAGCAAGTATAACTAATGTAGCCTTTTAAAACACACCTGTAAAGAACACATAGATCACAAATCTTCTTGGAAGCATATACATTACTGAGCATGATATATAATTGTATTGTATTCTGTTGGACATGTTCTACTCTGTAATACTTTTGTCTCTCCAGGGTCGCCGTTCTGGGGTTTTCAGAAAGGTCCCGTGTTGGAACCAGACGGCGGTACAGCCGAGAACTGTCTCCTGCTGAAGGCAAATGGCGCCCACTACTTTCGTGATGCTTCCTGTAGCCTGCTGATGACCCCGCTGTGTATGACTCCCAAGTAGCCTGCTAATGCCCATGGCCATCCAAGTAAAACTGCCAACTTACCCTTGAAAATGAATCCTGAACGTTTATGGGGCCTGTCACACTAGGCTATATACAGTATGCCATTTGCGGAGGAAGATTTTAGTACGTCTCTTTCCCAGACTTGCACTTTTGAGGGAGACGAGAGGACATTGTCTTGTTAGTATTTGGAGAAGCCTAAAGCTGTTTTAAAAATGAGGTTGTAATTTCCTGTGAAATTCGAAAACTATTTGAGTATCACTTAAAAAAAATATATTAAGAATACCTACGTTTAGGGTCATATCATAGAAAACAAGTTTGCCATAGACTATTATATTTTAAAAGATTATATTACAATTTATTACAAAGTCTATAATACAAAAATATATTTATAATTTGAGATATTCTCGGTTTAGGACAAAGGTTGACTTGCCACTTTACAAGTAGACTATTATTGGAACTGCAATATGCTTTCAGACCATCATAATTATCTAAACAACTATCCAGGTAGTGTGAGAGTGGGGATGGAATCTCAATGTAATCACTTTACTCTGCGAATGGGCTAGAATACATTCAGACACCAACTGGGTAGTTGGAGTCTCTCACACTGCCTGGATACTTATCCAGATATTTGTGATCGCCTGAAAACATATTACACTTCCAACATTGGACTTCTTGTAAACTGGTAAAGGAATCTCTGTCCCAAAATGAGAATATTCTCAAATTTATAATAATAACTTGATGGTTTATGTGACGGGTTGTGGTAGCGCAGCTATACTGAACCAAGGTGGTATGGCTCTCTGTTACATAAATAAATAAAATAAAAATGCTGCTTTGGCCTTTACAGTGTGTAACTCACAGGTAGAAACAAATGAAAATCATCAAGTTAATAATTAAAACAATTCACTGAAATATTAATGAACAAAAATGGCACCTGAGAACATTTGGCTGTTATTATAGAACAAATAAAATATGTAAATGAATATTTAAATCTAATACAATACAAGAGTATACTGGTGTGCTGAAGACAACTACCATACCACCACAGCACACGACATAGGCTGAGGGCAGACGACGTTGTAGGAGACTAAAGTGATCCATGAGCACTAAGAGAGAGACTGACTCCCCAGGGTGGTGGTGGTGTGCCTTTATGTAGTCTGGCGGTGATGATTCACAGGCGGTGTCAACGCAAAGTGGTAACAAGTGCTGAGAGCAAACAGCTAGTTTGTGGCTGGCGGCGCCTTTGTGTTGAGCTGCACACTCTCAGTTGAAGGCAGCCAACTGCATGTGTGAAGGCAAACTACCGGTTAGCAGAGGCACCCAGCTCGTCTCCGAGTCGTACCAGGCTGTGCCAAGCCCTGGGGGGAGAGGGGGGGGGGGTGGTACAGAGAGGTGGCAGGACTGATGACTCATCTGGGCTGGTGTAGAGGTGAACTTCCAGTGTGACGGTGTTCCCCCCTTCTAATTCTCCCACGCCTGCTGTAAGAGACATGTCCACTATTCCTGAGCGTTCTCTACATTGCAGGCATCAGTTGAACATATGTGGGAGAAGTAGTATTCTCGATGAGCCGAGAAATTCGTGAAAGAAGAATATTTTGGCCTGTGGGATAGGCCCTTTAGGGAGCCAAAATGGCGCTGGCGAGTCTGTTCTCCCGCCAAAACTGTGTGACGTCAGTGTCGCCAGATTGGTCACCGTCAGCGACGTGGCACTGGGAGCCAATGAAAACCTACTTTGGAAAATGTGATGTCACATAGGCAGGGGGAGTCCAGCCGTAGCGGCGCTTTGCGCCATCAGTCTCACACGACGCGTCCGAGAGGCAGGACGTGCGACCGGTCATCCTGTCTGAGTGACGGATTACCGAGCTCCGGTGGATAATAAGCGTCTCCTGTTGTTAGCGCGCACTCTGTGAGGTCTTCCTGCAACCCAGATGTGGCTCAGATAAGGAATTGACAGAAATTCGAGCAACAAGTGCTCAGGGACAGGTGCGTTGCAAGAAGTGGGCCGGGCACTGACGCGTGCAACGTCCTTGACGGTTCACCAGAATAGGAGACAGTTTAGTGGCTGGGCCATTCTGCCGTGAGCGAACTGGGTTGACCGCCTTGTCAACCAGGTTGAACGTGTGATCGACGATCCTGTCAAGTTTGACAGTAACCCCACCTTCGTGGACCCTACGAGTCAACAGTTGGATGCAAGCACGTCGAGAAGTCTTCCCAAATACCTAGTGACATACCTAGACGACGAGGGAATTGACAGTGTAGTGAGCTTCAAGTGCTCTGAAGTCGGGTGTTTTGTGTGTGGAGCTTAAGCAGTATCGTCTGGGACAGCTGATAACTTCACAGTGACTTTGTAGTGGTGAGAGGCAGTTCCTCTGGGAGTACAGTGACAAGGACTATTTGGGAAACGTACGACGACCGCCGAGACGTAGGCTGGCTGCCGTAGTTGGGAGGAAAGTTGACGGCCAGGAGACCGACTTCAACCGGCGACGTACTGTAGGGGAAGCACGGACCTGCAGTGTACAGAAAGCGGCGAGACGCGAAAATCCTATGACGTTGGCTTGTGTTTCTGGAGGGTGTACAAGGCGAGAGCCTGGACCAGGAGCTACAACCCAACTGTCATCCTAGGATAGGTGAAGTAGGGTTTACAGTTACCCTCCCATTTCCCCTTTAGTTAGCTATAGATACTTGTCAGAATATTTTATATGTCGTGAGCAGTCTCACCTGAGTCAAAGTCACAGAGAGCACAGTGTGTGGTAAGGCTACCCAGAGTACTCACAGTATCAGTTTACATATATATCTATGTGTGGGTGTGTGCAAGCACCAGGATTCATTAAGGAATTTACTGTGACTGTAATTCATTTCCTGTGATTATTATTATTATATATATTAGTAGTAAGCCAGTTATTGGTCCTAGGCTATTGAGCCCAGACTTATATAAATGCCTGAGTATTGATCTCCTGATTTATTGATAT
>WNGS01049411.1:0-10866 GCA_020271785.1 Procambarus virginalis | reverse complement strand
TTGGTACATACCAGTTGCGTTGCTCCTGGGAGTATGGGTTCGAGTCACTTCTGGGGTGTGAGTTTTCATTCGCATATAGTCCTGGGGACCATTCAGGCTTGTTCGCATTTGTGTTCCTCACGTGTGCCCCAAAGAATGAGGTGATTTGGTAAAATGCTATGCCCAAGATAACCATCCGAGTGCCGGCGGTGGGGTGGTTCAAATAGCTTCGGCTATCACCTCATTTTGTCCGGTCGTGATGGTCAAGTGGTTTAAGGCGTCTTGTACATACCAGTTGCGTTGCTCCTGGGAGTATGGGTTCGAGTCACTTCTGGGGTGTGAGTTTTCATTCGCATATAGTCCTGGGGACCATTCAGGCTTGTTCGCATTTGTGTTCCTCACGTGTGCCCCAAAGAATGAGGTGATTTGGTAAAATGCTATGCCCAAGATAACCATCCGAGTGCCGGCGGTGGGTGGTTCAAATAGCTTCGGCTATCACCTCATTTTGTCCGGTCGTGATGGTCAAGTGGTTTAAGGCGTCTTGTACATACCAGTTGCGTTGCTCCTGGGAGTATGGGTTCGAGTCACTTCTGGGGTGTGAGTTTTCATTCGCATATAGTCCTGGGGACCATTCAGGCTTGTTCGCATTTGTGTTCCTCACGTGTGCCCCAAAGAATGAGGTGATTTGGTAAAATGCTATGCCCAAGATAACCATCCGAGTGCCGGCGGTGGGGTGGTTCAAATAGCTTCGGCTATCACCTCATTTTGTCCGGTCGTGATGGTCAAGTGGTTTAAGGCGTCTTGTACATACCAGTTGCGTTGCTCCTGGGAGTATGGGTTCGAGTCACTTCTGGGGTGTGAGTTTTCATTCGCATATAGTCCTGGGGACCATTCAGGCTTGTTCGCATTTGTGTTCCTCACGTGTGCCCCAAAGAATGAGGTGATTTGGTAAAATGCTATGCCCAAGATAACCATCCGAGTGCCGGCGTGGGGTGGTTCAAATAGCTTCGGCTATCACCTCATTTGTCCGGTCGTGATGGTCAAGTGGTTTAAGGCGTCTTGTACATACCAGTTGCGTTGCTCCTGGGAGTATGGGTTCGAGTCACTTCTGGGGTGTGAGTTTTCATTCGCATATAGTCCTGGGGACCATTCAGGCTTGTTCGCATTTGTGTTCCTCACGTGTGCCCCAAAGAATGAGGTGATTTGGTAAAATGCTATGCCCAAGATAACCATCCGAGTGCCGGCGTGGGGTGGTTCAAATAGCTTCGGCTATCACCTCATTTTGTCCGGTCGTGATGGTCAAGTGGTTTAAGGCGTCTTGTACATACCAGTTGCGTTGCTCCTGGGAGTATGGGTTCGAGTCACTTCTGGGGTGTGAGTTTTCATTCGCATATAGTCCTGGGGACCATTCAGGCTTGTTCGCATTTGTGTTCCTCACGTGTGCCCCAAAGAATGAGGTGATTTGGTAAAATGCTATGCCCAAGATAACCATCCGAGTGCCGGCGTGGGGTGGTTCAAATAGCTCAGGCTATCACTTCCTTATGTCCGGTCGTGATGGTCAAGCGGTTTAAGGCGCCCTGTACATACCAGTTGCGTTGCTCCTGGGAGTATGGGTTCGAGTCACTTCTGGGGTGTGAGTTTTCAGTTGTATCTAGTCCTGGGGACCATTCAGGCTTGTTTGCATTTGTGTTCCTCACGTGTTGCCCCAAAAATGAGGTGATTTGATAAAATGCTATGCCCAAGATAACCATCCAGGTGCCGGCGGGGAAGTGGTTCATATAGCTCAGGCTATCACTTCCTTATGTCCGGTCGTGATGGTCAAGCGGATTAAGGCGCCCTGTAGTTACCAGTTGCTTTGCTCCTGGGAGTATGGGTTCGAGTCACTTCTGGGGTGTGAGTTTTCAGTTGTATCTAGTCCTGGGGACCATTCAGGCTTGTTTGCATATATATATATATATATATATATATATATATATATATATATATATATATATATATATATATATGAGAACAAGCCTGAATGATCCCCAGTCAAATATGCAACTGAAAACTCATATTCCCAGAAGTGACTCAAACCCATACTGCCAGGAGCACTATGCAACTGGTGTACGGGCACCTTTTCCACTCGACCATCACGACCGGACAAAAGCTGATGGTAGCCGAGGCTATTTCCCCATCAGCCCGCCGGCACTCTGATGATAATCTTCGGCATAGTATTTTATCAAATCACCTCATTCTTTGGGTCACACGTGAGGGACACAAATGCGAACAAGCCTGAATGGTCCCCAGGCAAATATGCAACTGAAAACTCACACCCCAGAAGTGACTCGAACCCATACTGCCAGGAGCACTATGCAACTGGTGCACAGATACCAGTTTCAACAGTATCGAGGAACGCAGGAGTCTTTATCACTTTCATATTATTTTGATTTAATAATCCTCTCTAACGATTCTCCACGAGCTTGTTCTCGTGGAGAACCGGAAGATGTTCTTCCTGTTCGTGCTTCCTTCTTTCTTGAATTGTAAACATTGTCTGTAAGAATCTTATGTCTAGCATCACGATAACAAATGGTTGGTTCTTTGTTATGTCCAATATTGATAATTATATCTTCGTCATAAGTGGTATGAAGTCTGCTCCTGACTGCCTTGTCAGTTGGTACATAACCTTTGAAACCTTGAAGCACTTCACTGAATGAGAATTTATATTTCTTTCAATGTGCCTCTTTGTATGAACAACATGTTGAAATGTTTTGGTTCCTCTTCAGGTGTGCACTTCTTTGACGTACATGTGCACATCGCTTAATTTGACGGAGCACGATCTATGAGACCTCGCCTCAGCAGTTGCCCACGTCAGCCACATTGCTAATTCTCAGTGCCATTTCTGAGCCCACTTCATCTTTCAATCTTTTTCGTAAATTCGAGAACACTGATCTTAAAATACACAGCTTCAACTTCATGCAGTGTATCATCTTACTCGATTCGTCGCTTGAGTTCGCCTTTATAACTTTTTTCTAAGATGTTCGTTTTGAAATCAAACAAATTGACAGTTGACCTTAGAACACTGATTTCTAAGGAAGATTGTTTGTCTCATGCTTGAACTTCTGCAACGATGTTTCGTTCCCTAGTGTACCACTGTGGACATCTTACAAGCACTGAAACACTTGCTGTTCCTTCAAGGTCACATTTGTCACTTTTTTCTACTTGATTGTCTTAATGTCTTAAGTCCTCATTCTGTAATTTTAATAAAATTATCATCTGACAGAGACTCTTCACAAATGAAACATAAATACGATTCCATTTCGAATGACACAAAAAAATCAATAACAGTAATATAACTATAATAACGCACGTTGTGGTACCATGTGGTGGTACAGTTGACTAAGGCTCGTCGGGGAACATCCCGTGCGTAGGTTCGAACCCTCATCACGGCTCCTGTGGATTTGTTCATTTGATATCACGCTATTGTTATTTGTGTGTGTGCACAACACAAGCATTATTATCTGCTGCCTTACAGGATTAATACAGACAAACTGCTGTTCAGTCCTCAGCAATAGCAAACATTCAATGATTCACTAATATTATCATTACAGACTTTCCTATAACCTTATGTGTTGTACTTAAAGCAAAGTAAATAAACAACATTTTTATGTACCAAGTCTAATTTGCTTAGAAATTAATGACAACTGATTATCAATATATTCAGACACTATTTCTCGGAAACTGTTAACCTTACATGCAGCATCATATGGACAATTTGTGTAGAGAATTAAGTATCCGTTAAAAAGTATTTGTTACCTATTTAATCAGACAATAAATTAGATATATGACACAAAGACATTTTTGCCAGCATATTTTCCAAGATGAGTGCCAAAGCTCACTTCTTCGGTTGGATGAGGAGACCTAATATTTTTCATGTTGACAGAACAGACATATAAAGATTTGGAGTTGCTATCTTCATGCAAGAAAATTAAAGTGCATTAGAAGAGATCAAACCAGAGACTCGTACAGGAACCATATGGGTAGAAGTGAATTAGGAAACAAAAAGCTGCTAACATGGACAATGTTAATCATTTAGACTCCATAGTCTAAACGATTTAAGATGAACCGATGAGCCCTAGTTTGACCTGTGTTAGGCATTACTGAGAAATAATCGGCATAAGTAGCTTAGGTACGATGTTTTAAGTTCATTTTGAGTTTAAAAACTGTTAATCATGTATAATAAAAATTAAAACTCAAATCGATCTATAAAATAAATTGTTCAAAAAATTTAATATTTAAGAAAATTCAGGCTGTTAGCCAGTTATGGCTTATGGTATATTACACATAAACATATACCCATCCATGTCTAGTCAAACACAAGACTAAGTTAGAAGAAGGTCAAATGTATGCCATCATTCTATTCCCCGAACTAGAACGGGTATAAGTGACATGGAAAGGCTACAAGAATTAAACCTCGCATAGCTGGCTGAAGAGTCGGGTGGTACTCGCAAAAGGGGACTCTGGTGGCAAGTGAACCACAGAGACATTAAAAAAAATCCTCGCAATCAGAGTAGTTAACAAATAGAATTCAGTAGGAAGTGATGTGGTGGAGGCAGAGCCCATCAATAGTTTTGCAAAGTCTTAAAGTTAGATTTGATGTGAGCACTTGGCGGTTAATGGTGGTGCTTCTTCTTTATGAAAGGTGCAGTTTGTGTCAAGGTTTTCTCCACCGGATGACTACAAGAATGTTGCCACACAAAACTCATTCAGTTATCATGAGTGTCTGAAGTAGTTACAGAGCTCAAAGTATCTCATATCATTTGATTTGAATTTTTTTTTACAAGCATTCATAGATATAGAGTTTCTGTCATTTGAGTGTCAGCGACTGCTCTTCTGGTGTACCTAATTTTCTGAAAAGTGTGCGCTCTACAAGAAAGATTGGATTATTGTGCAGAATATAGATCTGCAGATCATAGATTCTTGTACAGCCACTTGCACGCATAGCGTTTTGGGCAAGTCCTTATTCCAGGGAATATTAGGATTAAGGACTTGCCCGAAACCCTATGCGTGCTAGTGACTGTACAAGAATGTAAGAACACTTGTATATATAAATAAACAAATAAATAAAAATCTAAATCAGTCTCCGTGGTGTAGTGGTAAGACACTCACCTGGCGTACCGCGAGCGCTTCGTCATGGGTTCGTATCCTGGTCTGGGAGGATTTACTGGGCGCAAATCCATAACTGTAGCCTCTGTTTAACTCAATAGTAAAATGGGAACTTGGTTGTAAAAACGATTCTTCGTGGGGATCGTATTCCAGGGACCTGTCCGAAACGCTACGCGTACTAGTGGCTGTACAAGAATGTAACAACTCTTTCATGTATCTCAAAAAAAAATAATAACAACTGGTTTGACATGAATGTACGCATAATTTAAAAGAGAAAACGCCATCCCAGTTTAATTTGAAAAAACGAATTCGTTTCGGGATATCATTTGGGGAGGCTAATGTAACGACAGAAACTAAAGAATTACGCTAACGGTACAGTTCATTAATGTACTCTGTCGGTTTGTATTTTACCGAACTGTCTATATGGAGAATAGGCTGCATTGCAGCATGTACAACCCCCAATAGGAAGAAAACCCGCTGGGATGTTCATCCTGTCACTTGTACCCAGACACAGCTGGCAATGTTATGGCGGAGGCAGACTCCATACGCAGTTTTAAATGCAGATATGATAGAGCCCAGTAGGCTCAAGAATCTGCACACCAGTTGATTAATAGTTGAGAGGCGGGATCAAAGAGCCAAAGCTCAACACCTGCAAGCACAACTAGGTGAGTTCAGTTGGGACTTGCTTAACTATCTCAAGTGAACAGCTTATCCTCTTTCTACCACCCATCCCTTGTTGGTGTCAATCATGGAATTAACGTGAGACTTGCTAGAATGTTTTATGTATCATTTATACGCTCTGTGATTGACTACAATGCTCTTCATCTCACACTGTATACTGACAAAGAGCTGAAATCTCTTGAAACCTTGCAAAATGAAGCTATGCGTCTCATCCTTGGGGCTCCAAAGTCCACGAGAACAGTTAATATGAGAGCAGAGTTAAAATTACCTACCATAAGTGAGAGAATTTTGTCTATTAGCACAGTTTTCGGCTTGAAGGCATTGAGTAGATCTAGACAAAACATGAAGTTTCAAGCTAAACTTTCTAATATGCTGCACTCACCTGAGGTCTATAGAAGAAGAACGAAATGTGTATTTTGGTTCTTCAAGGTAGTCAACTCCATCAAAATATTAAATATGTACCCAACTAAATTAATGATTAATCAATCAATTACTCCATGGGATAACTGGGATCTATCAGTTGATTTTGTAAATGCGCCCAAGAAAGATAGTGTGCACTCTACATTATTAAAACAGTTAACACTGAAAAGCATCACTGAAAGTACTCAGAGTATGGGTAACGATGTGTATCAGTGCTATACCGACGGCTCTGTAGAAGAAGGTGGACGATATACCGGATGTGCATATAATATATTTGAACAATATTCTCTCGTACATACAGCAATGAAGCGCGTCAATGACTGGGCAAGTACAACTCAAACCGAACTTGCAGGCATATACCTTGCCACTGAATTTTTAAAAGACAAAGGCAGTGGACTTATATACTGTGACTCGCAGAGTGCACTCCTGGCATTGAACACACATAGTAGTGACAGCCAGAAAATAGTCAGTGATATTCGAATGAAAGTTTTAGCTGCTAAAGAAAACAGATTTGAAATTAAATTCCTATGGATACCGTCACATGTTGGCATCTCAAGGCATGACACTGTTGATATGCTTGCAAAGACAACCTGTAGAAAACCAGTGGTAGAAATTTATATGGGTGTTTCATTAGCTGTGACAAAGAGAATACTTAAACAAATATCTAATGAAGATCTCACCGACCTAACAAATTCGCAAAGACCTGAAAGTTGTAGCATTAAATATTATGATAGATATCGTGAGCAAACATTCACACATGGGACTAATAGAA
This sequence comes from Procambarus virginalis, assembly GCA_020271785.1. Lineage (NCBI taxonomy): Eukaryota > Metazoa > Arthropoda > Malacostraca > Decapoda > Cambaridae > Procambarus > Procambarus virginalis. The sequence continues at coordinate 3,869 of WNGS01049411.1, read as the reverse complement.
CAAGAACCCAACAATGTGATGTTATAGTGGCCAGAATACGCCTGGGATATAGACGTATCTGGCAGCTTTCTCAAAACCCAAATGTCGAGTACATAATGTGTCAACTTTGTGAAAGAGAAAACATGCACTCTCTTGAACATTATATTGTAGAATGTCCCATACTGACTTACTTTCGCCCTCCTGGGCTAAGGTATGCTGAACTCTGTAATTACTATATGAGCACTGGAACACTTGATGATATATTGGACTTGCACCCAAGATTGACCATGTAATGTATCAATGTATGTATATGATGTAACTATATAACCTGAGCTTGTAAAAGCACCTTAATCACCTTCAGTGATTAAGTGCTTAATTGCACACTAGTTTCTTTATCAGCTATCTCACCCTGTCAGTGTAAAAGAGACAAATTTATGTGAATGCATGTGTGTGTATATATGTATGTATGTATATTTGTGTGTGTATGTATATGTATGAGTATAAAGTATATATGGAAGTTGATCAGAATTACATTTCACCTTTGTAAATGTACATTAATGACACTATGTAAAAGACACATCGAACACTATATAGGGCATACGTTAATCTGTGTATCTATGTATTTACGTATGTTAGTTAGCTTAACATTTTAAAAGCACCGAATCACCTTCTGTGGTTGATTGTTCAATAAACCCTTAAACTATATGTTTAACACATCTCTAACCCTGTCCATAGAGGACAGAAGAAAATGTATATATGCTTCTTAGCATTGTAAATGTGTGGCCACGTCTGTGGTAGAAAATAATAATAATTAAAAAAAAACTCCATCCCTCCTTATCTCCCTTCATCTCACATCCTTCCTCACTCTACCTCTCCCACCACCCCCTCCCTCTCTCCCTACCTGCCTTTTCCCCCCTACATCTCTCACTAACTCTTCCTCTTTTCCTCTCCCTATCCCTCTCCCTCCCTACCTGCCTTTTTTCCCGACTACATCTCTCACTAACTTATCCTCCTTCCCTCTCCCTCTCCTCTTTCCCATTCCACTCTTTCTACCTCGATTCCAGGCGCCGGCGAGAAACAATGGGCAGAGTTTCTTTCACCCTGTGCCCCTGTTACCTAGCAGTAAAATAGGTATTCTAGAGAGGGTCCATTCCTTTGCCAGCAACAACCTACAGAAAGCCCAAGAGAGGATGATGACTCGTTACGACCAGCACTGCCAAGTAAGGAAGTTTAAACCGGGAGACTTAGTTCTTGCCTATTTCCCTATCCCAGGTTCTCCTTTACAAAACAGGTTTTCAGGACCCTACTGTGTTAAGGAGTGCCGGAACAACTTCAACTACGTTCTCGAAACCCCTGATAGGCGGCGGAAGACCCAGCTGTGCCACATCAATCTGCTGAAACTTTACCATGGTGTTCCTCCCACTGTGCTAACCACCTATTCCACCTTTACAGGTCCATATAGCCACAGTGAGACCTTCCCTGCTTCTCCTTCCGAAAGCACTGACACTGAGACAGCGCTTTCTAATTCGGAAATCCTTACTAACATCCATGATTACTTTCAGGACGATAATAGTGCTTCACTCATCAAACTCATCAGAGAACATCAGGAGTTGTTTCGAGATGATCCCCAAGAGTGTACTGTGACTCGGCACGACATCCAACTGCTACCTGACACCCGGCCGATTCGCCAATCATTCTACCGAATCAGCCCTAGCAAGACGGAAGTCATGGGTGCTGAGGTACAGTACCTCTTGGACCATGGACTGGCTACCCCCTGTGAGTCCCCCTGGGCCTCACCATGTATCTTGGTTCCCAAACCTCACGGTAAGATCCGTCTTTGTACGGATTATAGGAAACTAAATAACGTCACTATAAAAGACGCATACCCATTACCTATGATTGATGATATCCTCGATGCCGTTGGTAATGCCCGCTACCTGTCCCAGGTAGACTTACTCAAAGGCTACTACCAGGTGTGTTTAACGGAGCGAGCTAAGGAACTGTCTGCCTTCATCACCCCTTTCGGACTTTTCAGATATAACCGGCTTCCCTTTGGACTCTGCAATGCCCCGGCCACCTTTCAGAGAGCTGTCAACCGCGTCATCCAGGGCTTGGTCAACACCTACGCCTATTTGGATGATATTGTTGTAGCATCCAACACCTGGAGCGAACACCTGCTCCAGCTGCAACGATTATTCACCAAGCTCCTGAAAGCCGGCCTCACCATCAATCTAGGCAAGTCCACTTTTGCCAAAGGTAAAGTGCGGTATCTGGGTCATGTTATAGGGAGTGGCAGCCTGGTTTCGTTAAATATCCATCTCAAGCCATCAGAGAGTATCCACAGCCTACTACCAGGAAGCAGCTCCTGCGCTTCCTTGGTCTTGCTTCCTATTACCGTAGGTTTGTGAGGAACTTTAGCACTGTTGCAACACCCTTAATCACCTTAACCAGTCCCAAGCAACGGTATAATTGGACCAGGGAGCAAACCGTTGCCTTCGAACAACTCAAATTCCTCCTCTGTTCTAATCCTATTCTCGCCTCACCAGATACCAAGAAGCCTTTCATCCTCCATGTCGACGCCAGTGGTACCGGCATCGGAAGTGTCTTAATGCAGCAACGAGGCGAGGAGGTTCTACCTGTCAGCTACTACAGCTACAAGTTGAAGCCTCATCAGAAAAACTACAGCACTATAGAGAAGGAACTCCTCTCCATCGTCCTGAGCTTGCAACACTTTGCACCATATCTGCAAGGTGCTAGGTCCACTACCATCTATTCGGACCACAATCCTCTACGCTTCCTACATTAAGCCCAATTCAATAACCAACGTCTGCTGCGATGGGCTTTATATCTTCAAGGCTTCAATCTGAAAATTTGTTACATCAAGGGACCTTATAACATCATCGCTGACGCCCTCTCTAGAGTGCATGAGGTAGAGGCAGCTCCACCTACCACTCTACTTCCCGAGAACGTGACTATACCGGAACCGCAGGCTTCGGGGGAGAGTTGTGACGATAATCTCTTCCCAGAGATTTAGCCTGCTCTTCCCTATTTACATCACGTTCCCAGATACATTGAAGATACGTTTTACAGTGGCTTAAACGTATATATCAAGACAGCCACACGCACCTGCAATCCCCCTCCCCCCACTCCTGCACACCTGGTCTCCGCGCCGACCCTTCTACTTCTGCAGTCCCAGTCTGAAACTACCGAGTTGCTGGCCTTCCTGCATTCTCATTGGCCGTTCGAGAACACGCCACTCCAGCCCTGCACCAACCACGTTCCACGCCAAGGCAACGTCGGGGTCGACTGGCAGTACCATCCTCAGAATATCTTGTGCTCTTAAGCTGCGAACACCTAGTTGATCACCTCGTGTGATCAAATAGTGGTTTATAGCTAGCGCATATATATATATATATATATATATATATATATATATATATATATATATATATATATATATATATATATATATATATATATATATATATATATATATTATTATATATAATATATATATATATTTATATATAATATCTAAATATATATATATATAGATTATATAATATATATATATATATATATATATAATATCTATTATATAATATATATATATATATATATCTATATATATATATTATATATATATATATATACTATATATATATATATTCTATATATATATATATTATATATATATATATATAATATATATATATATATATATATATATATATATATATATATATATATTGTGATGATAATCTCTCATCAGAGATTTAGACTGCTATTTCTGTGACTCACCCGTCCTCATCAATATACAAGATACGTTTGTAGTGGCTAAACGTACATATTAAGATAGCCACACGTACCAGCAACTCCCTCCTCCCCCC
>WNGS01049404.1:0-14968 GCA_020271785.1 Procambarus virginalis | reverse complement strand
GGAGCTGTGCTGACTTACGTCAGTACATTGGAATAAATGAAATTTGGTATAAGGAATTGAGCTCGGAAAATTTCTAAGAATTTTCTTTATTCTTTAACCTTTATTCCTGTCGTGATATTCAACTAGGTCGCCTGAGGAAGGACTTGCTTAGCTAACACACCAGTGTAGTAAGCAGCTCATTCCTCACTTTGGGACCCTGTACGAACAATTGACTAGGCGCGAGCAAACGCCGAGACCCCAATGAAATTGAAATCCCCTCCACTTGGGTCGTCGACCTTCGTAACTCGCCGAAGCGAATCTAACGAGTAGGTCCTGGGCTCTCACAACAATAATTTATTGTTGTGTAGTGCCGTATATTTGATCCAAAGCTCAGAAATAAGTCTCCAATAGTCGAGTGTGAAGAACATTTGCATAACAATAATAATGTGTGGGGGTGTAACGAAAAGACAGTGTTAACATAACAACTTAGTTTATTCAATAAAGTACTAACTACTACAACAAAACAAAAGAATGTCAATGACGTTACTCGAAATCCTTCCTGTGACACTATCAATGACAGCTAGACACCAGCCCCTCGGACTGCATAATGAACTAACTCGAACATAAGCGTGCCCACAGAGGAATCAACAAGCAAGCAAGAACTAACAGATCTATAATCACAATTACAACAAATGACACAGTGAGTTCTGAAACACGTCTCCAGTAACCTCCTAACTGTTCTACGCCTCAGTGCAGTCTACACCTGCAATAGCGGTTGCAATGCAATCAAATCAGTAGCCTTTCAATGACATCAATAACTAATGGGTTCACTGGCAACTCCAGCACCCTTCCTCAAATTAATCTTTACGTTAACACTTCGTCCCACGGACGATCAACAATCAATACAATTGATTTACGTTAATAACACAATAACATTTACGTTAATTTAATAACTCTTACAACTGTCACTAGTAACGCGGAAATTACACAACACTCTACCCGTCGAGCATTCAGTGAGAAAATCCCATTAATCCCTGTACTACAAGACAGCTGATTAATCTCTTTACTAGTTACGTTAATTTACGTTAATCGGTTACTAATCACTCAGCGATGGTAAACTCTGATTTACAATGTCCAAAGTGCTAAGAGAACGGTAATCACTCGTGATTACCTTTAGAGTAATTAATTACTATCCTCAAGATCAATAATTAAACAGTTAAATACGCAACCTTTCACACTGGCTCAGCAATTTACATTAAGGTATGAATTCCGTCTGAGCCTTCCATACTCAGACCAATTCAGGTGGCTAATAACAGTAATTAGGCACCACGTTTACGTTATTCTAAATGACGTTACTCTTCCCACGAGTCAATCAAGTGCCGGTACTTCCGGACATAAATAACGACGTTACGTTAATGGAACAATGTAGCCTTCGTGTGAGTCGATCAACAAGGATCGAGATTAATCACTTTGACTTCCTGAAACACGTCAATTACCCGGCCCACTGACCGTTAATTACGACAGACAATACTCTAATTCTTATCTGGCTGGTGGCTAGGCTCCTTGAGACTACCGTAGCTGCTTGCAGGAAAGTAAATTAACCCAAACGTATTCTACGTTACTCATATTGTAAAAGAACAAATTCTCTTAAGCAATGGGCGTTCCCTCGGTTACGTTATATTAATTGCCTCGCAATCACCTCACTGAATACTGGACTTCGATGTCCTACCAGATAAACAGGAGAATATATGTATATCCAAGTACTCGTCTACAGCCGAGTTCACCCACGACAATGTCAAATCACACTAACAAATCACAGTGATTTACGTTACAATCCGGTTGCAATGACAATACTGCAGAACCTAGTAAAATAACATACAGGACATGAACCCTCTAGAACACTGCCCCCACAATGACTTTACTGAACTGCAGTTACCCACGGTGATTGCTCAACTCTAGCAACAATCACTAACAATGACAACCCCTTTGCAACAACACACACTGCAAGTACTCTAATTTCCAAGTATTAGAATACTGCTCAACACTTACTTATTTACTGTTGCAAATGACCCCAGTGCTCTCAATAACCCCTAGAACATAGGTCCCAAATTTGCAATAACCACACAGTAAATAACACAATAACACTGGGCACCGTGACACTACGATTATATATATATATACAATTACTGCTGACACATGTAGCCTACAGCTATCAAACGTTATTGGGAACACTAAGGAGATCTCGCACTCCTAAATCACATGGGTGAGTGATTTATCGATCACGCATGCCGAATAAACACTCCCGAGTTTTACGTTACTCGACAGAGCGAGGGCTGTCACTCCCGACAGCCTCGTCACTCACCAAATTCTACCAAAATTACGTTAATACTGCAACCACAATATGTATATATAATCACACTTCTCACGGCCCCTGGGAACAATACAAATTAATTAAAACCACACTGTGGGCCACTCCACAATAATCATTGCCAGGAATCACTGACGTTACCACATACCTGAGCGCTCAGTGTTGAAATTCCACACCTGCAAGACTACACATGAAATGATATCACTCCGTCCCACGGACGATCAAGAATGAATAATTACCACAATGGAATAATATAATTATTACATGGACATCCTCTCAGTCCTTGGCTAATCTATGTATATACTCTGTTCCCGTGTGTACCCACACACACACACACTCTGTACGTCTGTGCTCACAAGACGTACGTCCCTCAGGACTGACACGATGACAACAAGGGTGATTATCTCCTCGTCCACACTTCACTTCACCTACAGGTGCTGCGTGACAATGCGACGGAACACTTGACCTCGAATTCAAGCTTTAGAGACTACTAATCACCAGAAATACACACATAGGTACTTACATTCATACTGCCGGCTTACACACACCATTCCCATACATCAGGCACCCCGCTATGGGTGGCTGGCTGGTTGGTACCTCCGCGGTATCGTTCGTACAATGGCGCGCACCGAACCCTCCCACAACACGGCTTGTTTCGTACCCTCGACCCACCGGTAAGTGAAGCGTTCGTACACAGGTGACGCGCACAATGATATCGTCTTAAACAAACATGGGAAATCTGCCTTAAAGCACTAACACTTATTTCCCCGTTCCCATCGACTGCTACAGAGCACTAGCAAGTCTAATCATCACTGGTATGGGATCTACGAGTCTGTTACTGCTCGTATGCACGTTACCCCACGATCCCAGACGATCACAAGATCTCTCTACCCACTGTACACTGTCTTTTCCCCTCCAAGCGACGACTTCGGCCGGATTCTGTGACGACCGCTGTCGTAGATGAAGCAGGAGGTGCAGCAGCTGAGTAGTTAATTAAGCCACCCCGACGCCTATACTCAAGCGGCCAATTGAGCATAGGAGCGTCTTGACAGGGTGATGGCTCCTCCAGAATGACGCTCACACCGTCGATTCCCGCGTATTCCTCGGAATAACCAATGAGAGGAAGGCATACTGGGGCCTACCCCTCTCCTCCAATCAGCGACGGTGTAGCATAGCCCCTAGGGCAACTCCAAGATGGCCGACCAACATGGCGGCTCAAGATGTTTACTAAGATGGCGTCTGTTTCCATGGCGACGCCTCAAGTGGCTCGCGCGCGGGTGGCCCGCAGCTACCCACGCCAGGCCTAACTGTTTTCCGCGCAAACTAGAGTCTCGCCCTAGCTATACAATGAGAGATGCTATCGGCTCTATCTCTGTCCACAGACATGCTACCACGGCCACGGTAACATTTCTGGACTGCTGATGACTGGGGCTCTCACGTAAGCCCAAACACTAGATGTTTCGGTTGCTGGTTACCAAGTTAAGTCCGCACACTTAACAAGTGCACTTAACAAGTGTACTGGCCTCCCACAGGCATAAGAGCACTATTGTAAGTGAGCTGGTGAACCATCCCCTCACAAGTGGTACCTTGAAAATTGTCAACATATAAATTGTTGCTAATCTCAGTCTTGTAGGGGCTATTAGACTTCTTGAGATGTGTATCCAGAGTAGCCTGGAGTAAAAATGGTGAAGATGTCGCTCCGAACAGTACTGAGGCAAATCTATAAGTAATGATTTCACTATTAGGATCCTGTGGATCTTTCACCCATAGAAATTTAGTAAAATTACGATCCGTCTCTTGTAAGCCTACTCTTAAAAAGGCCTTACTAATGTCGGCCGTATAGGCAAAAACACCAGAGCGAAATCGTAATAAGACATCTTGTAGTCTTTGGGTTAGGCTAGGTCCAGTTTGTAGACAATCATTTAGTGACACGCTGTCTGCCTTTAATTTGGCACTACAATTAAATACAATCCTGATTGGTGTTGTAACTGAATCTTTCAGGACAGCATGATGTGGCAAATAATGGCCTGTCTTATGGTTGTCTTCTTCAACAACTTCTATAAATTTGTTAGCAAGTTGTTGCTGTATTAAAGCATGATACAGTTGCAATTTATCTGGTTGCTTCCGTAGCCTAGCTAATTGAGAATTTAATTGGGTTGAGGCCATGAAATAATTTACTGGAAGCTGTGGGTGGTTCAGCTTCCATGGGAGTCTCACCCAATATTGATTATCTTGGAAAATCACAGTATCAAGATATTGTTGATACGTCCATGTGTCATCTGGACTGGGTTGATCAGGGACTATGCCTAAGGTGTCCAAATCCCATAATTTATGAACAGGGGGATTGGACTCATCATCCTCGGTTTCGTCTCTGACATGTAGTGGTGACTGCTCTAGGCCTAGTCATGCAACTATTGAATTAGTTGGTTGATTACTAGTAGATTTAGAATGTTGTTGGATCAACACCGGTCCTGTGAGTAGTTTACCCCCAGCTGACAGCAACAAGTTTACACCTCGTTGCCTGGTGCATCCAGTAATAAATCTATAATAAAAGTCAGCTCCAATAAGAATACCTACATCGTTGAGACAGTCTGTATTTATTTTATGATCTGCTAGCCTAATACCGCTGCGTTTAAGAAATTTGACTGTTTGAGCAAGACCTGTAACATGTAAATCTGAGGGGATCTTGTCAACGACTATGGCTTGAATTGGGCTGGTGCAGCCTCCTAAACGTACCAAGACTTTAACAACCTGGTAGTCACGAGGTCCACTGTTGGTTAGGAATCCAGAGATATTCAAATTCACTCGAGCAATAGGCTTCAGTTTCAACTGATCAACTAGCTGTTGAGAAATAAAGGTTTTCTGCGAACCTTGGTCGAAGAGACCACGAGTGGAAATCCTAGATCCCTTATTGATTAATTTTAATTGAGCTGTTGGTAACGTAGTTGTGTTAGTCGACTCTGTTGCAAGTACACTTATGTCTTGATGCACTTTGCAATACTGTACAGAAGTAGAATTTGTAGTCTTCTTATGAGGATTGGTTGATCTTGATTGATCACTACCACACAAGGAATAATGGTGTCTACCCTTGTGGCACTTGTTGCACATACGTAAGGAGACAGTACAGCTATTGGGGTCATGGCGACCCATGCACTTTGTGCATCTGTGTAATTCTTGCAAACGATGAATTCGGGTGTTATGGTCTGGATAAGTACTACACTTATAAGTAAGATGTTCATTATTGCAGAACAAACACTTCTTCACTGTAGGAGAAGTCGTAGGAGTAGTGCTCACTACGGGATTTATAGGGTTCACTGTGTATGTACTTACATTTCCAGATTTCCATTTCGGAGATGATTTATTGTAATCTGGTTTTACTACAGTAGTTGCAGTACGTTGGGGTTTATGATGAGAGTTAGTAGAGAAGTTTGAAACACACTTCCCATCTTGGTTGGCTCTTTGTCTTTCGACTAGGGTATGTAAACCTTCTGTAATTTCATTCATGGTCAGAGAGGTTTTATTGTACATAGTACACAATTTATCTAAAGTCTCTCTCGGCAATTTGCGCCTTACAACTACTTTTGTCATCCATTCAGCAGTCTGAATTTGGACTTTAAGGCTTAAGGCCTTGAGTAAAGACTCTAGCTCTAGTCTAAAAGTTTGAAGAGACTCTGTTGAGTTATTAGCAGATGGTAAATCCAGCAATTTTTGAACTAAGATAGTAATAGTTCTTTCCTTGTTATCGTAGTTGCTTTAAGCAATTGAACAGCTAGGTCGTAACCATCACTGGTCAGTGTTATGTTAGATATTACCTTCAAGGCTTCATTCTGTAACAAGCCTTGTAAATAAGTGAACTTAGTTGTTTGAGGGATGTTAGTTTTAGAGTCTACTGCATCCACGAATTTACTCCAGAAATCATCCCAACTCTCATTCTCGTTACCAGAGAATGTGGGTATATTGATCTGAGGTAGTTTGACATCAGGATCTGGATGTGCAGTAGAGGCTGTTGTTAATTTGTTTTTAGCAATTTGCTTTTGAAGGGTTGAAGTTTAGCCTGTACATCATCTTCGTACTGGGCTAAATCATTTACAATGTCCTCAAGTTCAGTTTCACCTATTGAGGTTTGGTAAAGTTCTGTCAAGTACAGATTCATATGCTGTTTAATATGCTCGAATTTGCTTTCAGCAACTTGAAGTAAGTCTTCTAATTCAATGTAGTCAACAGGTGACTGTTGTGACAGATTTTGACACTTGGTAATCTGTCGGGTCAAGTGACCTTTTAGACCGGTAAGGGTCCTTTTCATTTTGTCAGCCGTTTCCATCTTGCTGGGTAAGGGCTGGTCTGATAGTAAATAGTTGTTACTGATGTAACTGGGATATTGGCTCATTCAATGGAGCTCAATACTAATATAATAGCCTAATGTATTGAATAGACTATAATACCTCGTTTAGAGGTTAATTTGCCTACCTAACAATAGATAGCTAATATTTTTGAGTAGTATTCGAATGCCACTATTGGATTTCGTCCGGTTAGCTCATCAATTATCACCATTCGATCCAACAGTGAACATTCGGCAGTACTCAAAAAAAATAATACACGAATAATATGTTAAAAGCACAAAAAGAGTTTTGGTAATCCCACCCCAAATCAGGGTCAGCACAATCTAAATAATATGTATGTACACCAGTACTGTCTAGTACAGTACTCGTTAATAATTCCTACCTAGGAATGACTAAATGATTTAGGCTGCATTTGTACAAACATTAGTACAATTACAGTCTAAATATCCTACCTCATCAAAGGTTGGCATAATGCAATGGTGCAGTAATATAGATATATGGTGCTATGTTTTTGGGATTTTTTGTTTTGATATATATGTTTGTGCTTAGAAACACAAGTGAAAATTTATAAATATATAACACTAAGGTTACTTTATGCATAAAGTATTAATAGAAATGTTGATAATAATAAATGAGTTTAAGGCTATAATATGGGCAGTCTGCTGACAGCCGTAAATAATGAAATATATTGGTAAATAGCCTAATAATATTAACACACTAGTTGGTGTTAGTAAATAGTTAATTATATGGGGCCAGTTTAGGTGAATATACTGGACCTTAAATGATTAATGTATATCTATCCGGTTCGAAGGACCAAAATTTTGTGGGGAAAACCTGACTCCAATAACTAATAACTTGTTTGGGCTCTGAGACCCAGTAACTAATAATTAAATAAATATATATATATACTTCGATAGCTATGAAGGACCACCACTTTTTGAGAAAAAGTGGAAAACAAAGAGACAATGGAAAAAACTGATCCTAGGAACTAGTGTCCTATGGATCTTGGTAAAACTGTAATGCTTATATGAATGGAGTCAAATTAACTACACAAAATTGGGGGGTTACATGCTAAAAGATTAATACATCCCTAGCATTATTCTGGTGCTGGTTCTTCACCAGAGTAAATCAAATGTGAAATCAATAAATGTAGAATATATAATATTGATGGAGGTAAATGCACCTCAATATACTACTGAAATGTTGAACAGCATCAGTAAATCAAAGGGTTAGTATAATTGATCTCTTTAGGAGATCACTACTGTAACTATGGAGTTATTGCTACTGATGGAAAAATGGACAGCTTAGCTGTGAAACTAAGAAGAAGTAGTCGGTTGCTACACTCCACCGACGACGTGTTGCATAGGGTAAATTGTTGCACAGAACGGTGGGGAAGCCTAGCACCTCGGTTGAAGTCGCCTTGGTACTGAAAGGCAATTACATTGTAGAAATCTTCTACACAATAGGTAATTACATTTACATCCTAAATCATGAGGATGACGGTAGTAAATTATCAGCTAATGTCTGAACAATTTGTATCATAGAAATAAACTGATAATCATCTAATTAGATGGTAAATTTAATTAAGACACGTACTAGCTTTTGTTGGTTTGCATTCGGCCTAACGACTGCTAGCCTAAATGTTAATAGTGGCCACATAATAACAAAAGGGTAAACTTAGCGGCCGAGCCTCGTGTCGTTGATGTGAAGACTTGAGCAACTCTTCGTCCTCCAGCTGCTGCTTGAAAGACGTTGACTCTGGAGATGCTCGTATAATAGTCTATGACACGGCTATGTTGTGCCAGATAACGTGGCACCGCTCAACTGATCGTGGGAGCGAAATAAATAGGTCAAACACAACTCTGCTACACGCTGTTAATGGCGTCCGTGCTCTCGTGTCGAGTCAAGTGACGCTCTCCCTCTTCCTCCTGCTCCTTATTGCGCATGCGCGGCTTTCGAGCGTAAATGAATATGTATTTATCGCAATTGACTAAGGAAGGAAGAGGTAATAACAAGTATTAATATCACATTAAATTCTTCTGTGATAAAATAGAAGTTCTAGTAACATAAATTGGCTTACTAAAAGTTGTGCAGCCAATCGAGGAAATTAAAGTAAATCATTTGCATCAAAGTAATTTCCTCTAGAATGTTTAAATGTTAGTTAAATAAGGGAGCTCCAGTAAGTAATAGTATACTACGAAATCAAACTTAACTATTTTTAGTAAATGAAATGATAAACTGGACTCTTGTTATAAATCCAACTAAATGTGGAGAAAATTCATGTTGCTGCCTGTTGTTCCTCACGTACTAGGAAGAATTTGGCAATGAATAAATCATGATAATGATTAAATCTATAAGTTAGTAATTTTAGTAACTACTTTGGTTAATTCAAAGGTTGTATAAATACAATGATGTATAAAACTGTTGGTTATTTCCAACATAACTCCGGGGAGAGAAAACTCGGGTCGTAGTTCAGGTATTAGTACTAACGTACACCTGTTTCTCTATCCTGAAGTTATATTCATGGGTTAGTAGGTTAGTACGTACCTAACGAATGTCCCGAATCTGTGGTAGATGACTAAGTCAACATGGGGACGTAAATAAACATTGAAAATTATTGAATAATTCCTTTGTAAGATACAGAAGGATATTAACAAAATAAATTATGAATAGTTGGATCATTTAAGATTAAGGAGACCTCATCAATACAGTGAGGCTACTGTCCAAGGTCACTATGACTCGTAACTAATTACTGGACATCAACTCATCACTGCATCAGTATGGTCACCTCAAGTTTAAATGATAAGTTATCTACTCTTGAATAGAATCAAAATATTGTTTAAGTTTCTGTTTGCAGTTCTGAGCAGCGACTCTTGATGGTCTTGTGCTCGGTTGAGTAGAATCATTGTTCTCTGAAACTTGGGTTACAGGTATATCTGTAGAACACTCGTGTTCTGCTAACTCTAAAGGTACTAATTTCTCTAGTGTTTTCAAGGTAGTAGTGCCTCGACACTGAACTTTAACAATTCGTAATACACCATGGCGGTCAGGATGGATATCAACAATTTTACCTATAGGCCAATCTGACCTGGGTCCATCACTGTCTACTAGGACAAGATCACCTGGTTTAAGTTGAACTTTATTGTATGGGCTTGCAGCTCCATAATGATATTCTCTTAAAGCAGTTAAATATTCACGTGTCCAGACCTCATTCCACTTCTCTATTACTCTTGAAAGGTGTCTATAACTCTCCACAAGTCACTTGCTTTGACACACGAAGGGTCAGCTGGATCCTCGTCTCCTAGAGATATTAGAGGGCTCAGAAGACCACCATGAATCAAATGAGAGGGGCTTAGGGGTTCTCTTTGGGAGAAATCTTCTGTTAAGTAGGTTAGAGGTCTGTTGTTGACTCGTGCTTCAATTTCCACGACAAGGGTCTGTAACTCGGTGAGATTAATTTTCTGCCTGTGTAAGGTTTTTCTTAGGCATTTCTTAACAGTTCCCACCATTCTTTCGTAAAAACCGCCATGCCATGGTGCTCTTGGAGGAATAAATTTCCAATAGCATTGTCTCTGTTTGAGCACAGAGTGTACTTCTGGATGGTTCCATATTTCTTGTAAGCAAGCTTCTCCTGCCACGAAGTTAGATCCATTATCCGAGATCATTAATTTTGGGCAAGATCTTCGTGCAGCAAATCTGCGAAAGGCTTGCAGAAAGGCTTCTGCACTCATGTCAGAAGTGACTTCTAAATGTACTCCGCGTGTGGTAGCACACGTGAAAAGGCAAATGTAGGCTTTCACTGGAATCTTGTCCGGTGTGCCTGTTAAAATTAGTGCTCCTGTATAGTCGACACCTGTGGTTTCAAAGGGACGAAGGTGAACGACTCGCTCCTTAGGTAGGGGCGGTGGACCTGGATAAGGACACACTCGAGCATCATATCTCTTGCAGATTATACAAGACTTGATTAAAGATTTAACAGTTTGGCGACCTTGGGGAAGCCAAAAACGTTGTCTGATTTCAGTAAGAGTATCTAATACTCCACCATGCAATGTATTATGCTCATGGTAATGTAAAACTATGAGTTTAGTAATGATGTGGTGACGTGGAAGAAGTATAGGATTCTTCGTATCTAAATTTATTTCTGCATGAAGCAGACGTCCGCCGCATCTCAAAATGTTATAATTGTCTGAGTCAAGCCAAATACCCAGAGACTTACTCAACCTTTCTGGGAGATGTTCATATTCCTTCCCATAAGTCTCTTGTTGAGCTTGTTTGACCCAATATTTGATGGAACTAGGAAATCGATACTTGATCCCCATCTTGTTGATGAAATCAAATACCATTTCTGTAACTCTTAGTAATTTGCTTAAACTGGAATAGCGATGAGGATTGATAGCTAAAATTCGAGGGGGTTCTGGATCCACAACAGGGGTAGTGATATTGGTCACAATGACTTGCGGCTTCTGTTGGGGCCACTGACCACTAACTAGCCATTGGGGTCCATTAAACCACATCTCGGTTTTAACTAATTGCTTTAAAGTCAAACCTCTGGATAAATAGTCAGCTGGATTGTCCTTGGTTGGGACATGTCTTAATTTATAACCAGCAGACAATTCACGAATTTCCCTTACTCGATTGCTGACATAGGGAGTTTTGTTGTTGTCATTTTTTACCCACTGCAATACTGCTTCATTGTCCGACCACACTACTATTTCACCAAGGTGAACATTACTGAGGGTTTTGATCAGGCAATGGGCCAGTCTTACACCTACTAATAAGGCAGTTAATTCCATTTGGGGTAGTGACCTCCTTTTAATCGGGGCTACCCTTGCCTTAGATGTAAGCAAAAATGATTGTTGAGTATTAACTAGATAGGCTACTGAGCCATACGCTTTGCCTGAAGCATCGCAGAATACATGTAAATTTGTGGGTGAATTTAGTCCTAAGGTATTTCGAGGAAACTGTAGAATACTAAGTTTGTTGTAATCAGGAATCAACTGCTGCCATTTTTCTTGGAGATCCTCCGGCAACGTTTCATCCCACCTCAAATTCCTTTGCCAGCACTCCTGCATAAGGAGTTTACCCTTAATTAGTATAGGACTGAGTAGGCCTAAAGGGTCAAATGGCTTGCTGACATGGGAGAGTAGTTTTCTCATGGTTAGAGGTGAATGTTTGATCTCCACTGACTTGATATTCAATTTGTCTGTGGAAGTATTCCACTCCATACCTAAGACTTTCAATTTATGAGGTACCTTATAATCTGGGAATTCTTCCTCGATTATTTGGTTGAGTTGTTTATTATTGGAGGCCCACGACTGTAGGGGCATGTTAGCTCCCAAAAGTTCACGATTAGCCTCATGGTAGATTTCCACTAGTTTATTCTCATCATTAGTGGTACCTTGAAAATTGTCAACATATAAATTGTTGCTAATCTCAGTCTTGTAGGGGCTATTAGACTTCTTGAGATGTGTATCCAGAGTAGCCTGGAGTAAAAATGGTGAAGATGTCGCTCCGAACAGTACTGAGGCAAATCTATAAGTAATGATTTCACTATTAGGATCCTGTGGATCTTTCACCCATAGAAATTTAGTAAAATTACGATCCGTCTCTTGTAAGCCTACTCTTAAAAGGCCTTACTAATGTCGGCCGTATAGGCAAAAACACCAGAGCGAAATCGTAATAAGACATCTTGTAGTCTTTGGGTTAGGCTAGGTCCAGTTTGTAGACAATCATTTAGTGACACGCTGTCTGCCTTTAATTTGGCACTACAATTAAATACAATCCTGATTGGTGTTGTAACTGAATCTTTCAGGACAGCATGATGTGGCAAATAATGGCCTGTCTTATGGTTGTCTTCTTCAACAACTTCTATAAATTTGTTAGCAAGTTGTTGCTGTATTAAAGCATGATACAGTTGCAATTTATCTGGTTGCTTCCGTAGCCTAGCTAATTGAGAATTTAATTGGGTTGAGGCCATGAAATAATTTACTGGAAGCTGTGGGTGGTTCAGCTTCCAGGGAGTCTCACCCAATATTGATTATCTTGGAAAATCACAGTATCAAGATATTGTTGATACGTCCATGTGTCATCTGGACTGGGTTGATCAGGGACTATGCCTAAGGTGTCCAAATCCCATAATTTATGAACAGGGGATTGGACTCATCATCCTCGGTTTCGTCTCTGACATGTAGTGGTGACTGCTCTAGGCCTAGTCATGCAACTATTGAATTAGTTGGTTGATTACTAGTAGATTTAGAATGTTGTTGGATCAACACCGGTCCTGTGAGTAGTTTACCCCAGCTGACAGCAACAAGTTTACACCTCGTTGCCTGGTGCATCCAGTAATAAATCTATAATAAAAGTCAGCTCCAATAAGAATACCTACATCGTTGAGACAGTCTGTATTTATTTTATGATCTGCTAGCCTAATACCGCTGCGTTAAGAAATTTGACTGTTTGAGCAAGACCTGTAACATGTAAATCTGAGGGGATCTTGTCAACGACTATGGCTTGAATTGGGCTGGTGCAGCCTCCTAAACGTACCAAGACTTTAACAACCTGGTAGTCACGAGGTCCACTATTGGTTAGGAATCCAGAGATATTCAAATTCACTCGAGCAATAGGCTTCAGTTTCAACTGATCAACTAGCTGTTGAGAAATAAAGGTTTTCTGCGAACCTTGGTCAAAGAGACCACGAGTGGAAATCCTAGATCCCTTATTATTAATTTTAATTGAGCTGTTGGTAACGTAGTTGTGTTAGTCGACTCTGTTGCAAGTACACTTATGTCTTGATGCACTTTGCAATACTGTACAGAAGTAGAATTTGTAGTTCTTATGAGGATTGGTTGATCTTGATTGATCACTACCACACAAGGAATAATGGTGTCTACCCTTGTGGCACTTGTTGCACATACGTAAGGAGACAGTACAGCTATTGGGGTCATGAGGACCCGTGCACCTTGTGCATCTGTGTAATTCTTGCAAACGATGAATTCGGGTGTTATGGTCTGGATAAGTACTACACTTATAAGTAAGATGTTCATTATTGCAGAACAAACACTTCTTCACTGTAGGAGAAGTCGTAGGAGTGGTGCTCACTACGGGGTTTATAGGGTTCACTGTGTATGTACCTACATTTCCAGATTTCCATTTCGGAGATGATTTATTGAGATCTGGTTTTACTACAGTAGTTGCAGTACGTTGGGGTTTATGATGAGAGTTAGTAGAGAAGTTTGAAACACTCTTCCCATCTTGGTTGGCTCTTTGTCTTTCGACTAGGGTATGTAAACCTTCTGTAATTTCATTCATGGACAGAGAGGTTTATTGTACATAGTACACAATTTATCTAAAGTCTCTCTTGGTAATTTGCGCCTTACAACTACTTTTGTCATCCATTCAGCAGTCTGAATTTGGACTTTAAGGCTTAAGGCCTTGAGTAAAGACTCTAGCTCTAGTCTGAAAGTTTGGAGAGAATCTGTAGAATTATTAGCAGATGGTAAATCAGCAATTTTTGGACTAAGATAGTAATAGTTCTTCCTTGTTATCGTAGTTGCTCTTAAGCAATTGAACAGCTAGGTCGTAACCATCACTGGTCAGTGTTATGTTAGATATTACCTTCAAGGCTTCATTTCGTAACAAGCCTTGTAAATAAGTGAACTTAGTTGTTTGAGGGATGTTAGTTTTAGAGTCTACTGCATCCACGAATTTACTCCAGAAATCATCCCAACTCTCATTCTCGTTACCAGAGAATGTGGGTATATTGATCTGAGGTAATTTGACATCAGGATCTGGATGTGCAGTAGAGGCTGTTGTTAATTTGTTTTTAGCAATTTGCTTTTTGAAGGGTGAAGTTTAGCCTGTACATCATCTTCGTACTGGGCTAAATCATTTACAATGTCCTCAAGTTCAGTTTCACCTATTGAGGTTTGGTAAAGTTCTGTCAAGTACAGATTCATATGCTGTTTAATATGCTCGAATTTGCTTTCAGCAACTTGAAGTAAGTCTTAATTCAATAGTCAACAGGTGACTGTTGTGACAGATTTTGACACTTGGTAATCTGTCGGGTCAAGTGACCTTTCAGACCAGTAAGGGTCCTTTTCATTTGTCAGCCGTTTCCATCTGCTGGGTAAGGATGGTCTGATAGTAAATAATTGTTACTGATGTAACTGGGATATTGGCTCATCAATGGGATCAAATCATATAATAGCCTATGTATTGAATAGACTATAATACCTCGTTTAGAGGTTAATTTGCCTACCTAACAATAGATAGCTAATATTTT
>WNGS01049400.1:0-10789 GCA_020271785.1 Procambarus virginalis | reverse complement strand
CACCTATGGCTGTGCCGAGTCAGGTGTGGCGCTGACAAGACTGCAGGGTAAAGAATTAAGTGGTAAGGTTGGCAGGGGGAGAACAAGAGGGATACATCAACAGTAGAACGCGGGTGTTGTTGGTGAAGTGTCGGGCGGTTACTCTCAAGTGTGGGCGGCTTGCCAGGCATGCTGGGTGTGCTGCAGGTGGTGGAGAAGATACCGAGGTGTGGGTGGAGGATTTTTGTGTTTGGGGAGGGGGTAGACGGAGGAGAGTTTAAGGGGTGTGAGTGGAGTTTAATTTAGGTCAGGTAAGCTTACCTTTACACTGGCCTAATTGCTGTGCTTGATCATCTCTACAAGAGTTGTTGAGGACAGCATGTGTGGGTAGTGCGCGCGCCAGGGTCAACCTTCACCCCCCCCCCTCCTTACTCAACTCCTGAAGGAGAATGGAACAATATAGAGGAATATGGATTGGGTGATGGACTATCTTGGTAAGTGATGTTGACGGTAAGATGGAAGACAGGTCTTGTGGAGGTGCAGTGGAGGTAGAGCAGGTGTGGCGACCCTCGCAGTGGATTATCATCATCATATAATCACAAGGGTCTGTATAGATAACCTTCTCAACTGGTGTCAATCATACACACTTCTATATCACTGCATTATTATAGTTGTACTTCCGGGGGTTGAGCTTCGGCTTCGGCTCTCGACTGTCAGTCAACTGATGTACAGGTTCTTCAGCCTACTGGGCTCTTATCATATCTACATTTGAAAGTGCGTATGGAGTCTGCCTTCACCATATCACTTCCTAGTGCATTCCATTTTTAACTACCTGCAAGATACCTGCTTAATGGGGTTCTGGGAGTTCTTCTACTCCCCAAGCCCGACCCGAGGCCAGGCTTGACTTGTGAGAGTTTGGTCCATTAGGCTGTTGCCTGCAACGGCCCACAGGCCCACATATCCACCACAGCCCGGTTGGTCCGGGCTGACACTGAAACTGCTGACACTGAAAAAAAATCATTCTAATGACAATGGGTCATTTGGGTACTAAGCTTCCACCTGTGTCCCCTTGTGCGAGTGATCTACCCTCTCAATTCTTCTGAGAATTGTGTAGGCGATAATCATGTCTCCCCCCCCCCCTACTCTTCTGTCTTCCAGTTACGCAGGGTTTAATTCCAGAAGCCTTTCCTCGTAGCTCATACCCCTCAGCTTGGGGACTAGCCTGGTGGTATACCTCTGAACTAACTTCGTCTTGTGTTTGATTAGATATGGACTCTTGAGCCGCATACTCTAGTATTGGTCTAACATTTGCTATACAAAATTCTGAATGATTCCTTACATAAGTTTCTAAAAGCAGTTCTTATGTTGGCTAACCTAGTATATGCCGCTGATGATATCCTTTTGATGTGGGTTTCAAGCAACAGGTTCTGTGTGATGTCAACCGAGGTGTGGAGCAAGAGATTATGGTATGTTGCCATGGTCACCATGTACGCGGTTAGTGTCCATACGAGCGAGTACATGGCTGCACATGCACATTATTGATTGATAATGTGCTATGGGCAGAGCCCCAACCTTGACAAAGGTGTCTGGGTGAAAAGATTATACGCTCTCTATGGTGACTGTTGTCAATCACGGAGGATCAGCCGCAGCAGATGACCCCTGACCTTCAACATGTTGTAGCCACCCTCCCTACCTGGCGGTCTGCACACCTGTCACCCATACCACACCACACCTGTCACCCATACTACACTACACCTGTCACCCATACCACACCACACCTGTCACCCATACCACACCACACCTGTCACCCATACTACACCACACCTGTCACCCATACCACACCACACCTGTCACCCATACCACACCACACCTGTCACCCATACTACACCACACCTGTCACCCATACCACACCACACCTGTCACCCATACTACACCACACCTGTCACCTATACCACACCACACCTGTCACCCATACCACACCACACCTGTCACCCATACTACACCACACCTGTCACCCATACTACACCACACCTGTCACCCATACTACACCACACCTGTCACCCATACCACACCACACCTGTCACCCACACCACACCACACCTGTCACCCATACTACACCACACCTGTCACCCATACCACACCACACCTGTCACCCATACCACACCACACCTGTCACCCATACTACACCACACCTGTCACCTATACCACACCACACCTGTCACCCATACCACACCACACCTGTCACCCATACTACACCACACCTGTCACCCATACTACACCACACCTGTCACCCATACCACACCACACCTGTCACCCATACTACACCACACCTGTCACCCATACTACACCACACCTGTCACCCATACTACACCACACCTGTCACCCATACCACACCACACCTGTCACCCATACCACACCACACCTGTCACCCATACCACACCACACCTGTCACCCATACCACACCTGTCACCCATACCACACCACACCTGTCACCCATACCACACCTGCCGCCCACACCACGCTAGCTATGTAGTACTAAACAATCCCCTCACACCGCACGGTTACATCCGCCACCAAGATAATGTTATTAAAACACGACTAAAACAGAAGCGAAAAAGAAACAGGGAAAAAGGGGGAAACCCCACCTCCATTTAAAACTTTAACCCAAATATCAGAGTAAAAAGGTTATCGCGAATAACCGAACTCAATACACAACCGAAACCCTACACAACCGAAACCCTACACAAGGGTTCGGTTGTGTAGAACCCTACCCTACACAACCGAACCCTACACAAGGGTGCGTAACCGAACTCTACACAAGGGAGGGAGCAAAGCATTGGCAAAGAATTATAGACCAGTTGCACTAACATCGCACATAATAAAAGTATTTGAGAGAGTGATTAGGAGTCAGGTCACCAATTTCATGGAGACCAATGACCTTCACAACCCAGGCCAACATGGATTTCGAGCGGGAAGATCGTGCCTCTCACAGCTACTTGAGCACTACGATAAAGTCACTGAGGCATTAGAAGAAAAACAGAATGCTGATGTGATATACACGGACTTCGCAAAGGCATTCGATAAATGTGACCATGGCGTGATAGCACACAAAATGAAGTCAATGGGAATAACCGGTAAAGTAGGACGCTGGATACTCAGTTTTCTGTCAAACAGGACTCAGCGAGTAACGGTCAACCATATAAAATCTAGTCCAAGTGCAGTTAAAAGCTCTGTACCTCAGGGTACAGTCCTTGCACCGCTGCTTTTCCTTATTCTCATATCAGATATAGACAAAAATACAAGTCACAGCTTCGTGTCATCCTTTGCAAATCACAACACAAAAATCAGTAAGAAAATTACCTCGGCTGAAGACATTGAAAAACTTCACGCTGATATAATAAAGTTTTCGACTGGGCATCAGAAAATAATATGATGTTTAACAGTGACAAATTCCAGGTACTCAGGTACGGTAAAAATGAGGACCTTAAACATAATACAGGGTACAAAACACAATCAAATGTGCCCATAGTAGGAAAACAACATGTAAAGGATTTGGGAATAATGATGTCTGACGACCTAACGTTTAGGGAGCATAACCAAGCAAATATTGCGACAGCCAGAAAAATGATAGGATGGATTACGAGAACTTTCAAATCCAGGGATCCCATCACAATGCTTGTACTCTTCAAGTCACTTGTGCTGTCCCGTCTTGAGTACTGTTCAGTACTCACTTCCCCCTTCAGAGCAGGAGAGATTGCTGAAATAGAGGGAATACAGAGAACATATACGGCACGCATAGACGCGATAAAGCACCTAAATTATTGGGATCGTCTCAAAGCTCTCCAAATGTACTCACTAGAAAGAAGACGAGAGAGATATAAAATAATATACACCTGGAAGATACTGGAGGGCCAGGTCCCAAATCTACACAGTAAAATAACAACGTACTGGAGTGAACGATATGGAAGAATATGCAGAATAGAGCCAGTGAAGAGCAGGGGTGCCATAGGCACAATCAGAGAACACTGTATAAAACATCAGAGGTCCGCGGTTGTTCAACGTCCTCCCAGCGACTATAAGAAATATTGCCGGAACAACCGTGGACATCTTCAAGAGGAAACTAGATTTATTCCTCCAAGGAGTTCACGTCCTTGATGGCATATACACACCGGATGAGGTTGGTCAAGGTTGGGGCTCTGCCCATAGCACATTATCAATCAATAATGTGGGTGTGCAGCCATGTACTCGCTCGTATGGACACACTAACCGCGTACATGGTGACCATGGCAACACACCACAATCTCTTGCCAGTGTTCACCTGAACAGTCCCCCCCCCCCCCGCCACTCCTAAACCCACTTTACCTGAACAAGTAGCCCACCCCCTAACTCCACCTGAATAATCTAACACCCAGGAGAATTCGTTCTTTAATTCCTCTTTTCTCTAATTATCTAACTTCTCTAATTATCTCTCTCCTCTCACTCCCCTCTCTAATTCTGTTTTTTCCTTAACCCCATTCCCGTGGTTCAGTTAAAAGTTAAGAGGTCAGAAGGTCGACCCTTGGTTGAATAATAAAAGTTAATGCAGCTTGTTCTGACTGCACAAGAGTGCTAGGTCAGCCATTAATGAACTAGACCGTTACCAGCCCGCCCACCATCACAAGACCTCAACAGACTAACACCAACATATACCCCTGGCCATGACCTCTGGGCATGACCCCTGGGCATGACACGAGTGTCAATGGAGTTTGGGTGGTGACGGGTTGGACCAGGAGGGGATCTGACACACTTCTCATGGTTTGTGAAAGCCGTTGTCTTAAGGTAAAGTGCAGTGTCTCATATTATTGTCCATGGGGTAAGTTCTTACCATTGCCAAGGAAGGGTAGCCCTAACTTAGAAAATTTGACGAATCTCCAATTTTGATTAAATAAATTATTGTTAAATTTCTGTGTGGAAGTATCTCTGGGGTTTCCGTGGATGTCATGCGGTGTGTATATGCCAACAAGGACGTGAACCTCCATGTTTAGAACCTCAAGTTCTCCAACATTATTTTCTCTAACGTAAATGTCAGTATATTGAAAACATTAAATGATCGAAAACCTTCGGTCTCGGACTTATTTATCAAATACCAGGCCTCAACGAACTCCTCAAATCATCTACAATAATTATTAAATCATTACCTTAATACGTAAAGTAATTCAACTTCAGGCCTAAATGTTTTATCAAAAGGGCATGGTGATTTTTCCCCATGACCCACTGGCATTCAATTAATATTAGTAATTATCTCAAGAACTCTTCCCTAATTTAATCATCTAGAAAGACCTAAATGTTCATATGGTGGTGGCAGCCTGTTTTCCAGGTTTGAGGTAAGCCATCCTTTGAAAGTAGCATCACTCCAGTGTGGGGTCTCAACAACCGCTCCGATGGCAGCGTGGCGAAGGCGATGGTAGAGTTGATACTAAAACAGTGGAAGCAATAAAGCCAGTACTGTATTACTAGGTTACACTTAGTTACACTTAAGACAATATAAAATAAGGAAATAATACCAGTTCAAATTGGATATTACCATTTCAAGGTGAAAATGAGTAATGTTACAATCTTCCCCCCATGCCCTCTCCATCTGAACAATCTTCCCCCCATGCCCTCTCCACCTGGACAATATTCCCCCATGCCCTCTCCACCTGGGCAATATTCCCCCATGCCCTCTCCACCTGGACAATCTTCCCCCATGCCCTCTCCACCTGGACAATCTTCCCCCATGCCCTCTCCACCTGGACAATCTTCCCCCATGCCCTCTCCACCTGGACAATATTCCCCCATGCCCTCTCCACCTGGGCAATATTCCCCCATGCCCTCTCCACCTGGGCAATATTCCCCCATGCCCTCTCCACCTGGACAATCTTCCCCCATGCCCTCTCCACCTGGACAATCTTCCCCCATGCCCTCTCCACCTGGACAATATTCCCCCATGCCCTCTCCACCTGGGCAATATTCCCCCATGCCCTCTCCACCTGGGCAATATTCCCCCATGCCCTCTCCACCTGGACAATCTTCCCCCATGCCCTCTCCACCTGGACAATCTTCCCCCATGCCCTCTCCACCTGGGCAATATTCCCCCATGCCCTCTCCACCTGGGCAATATTCCCCCATGCCCTCTCCACCTGGGCAATATTCCCCCATGCCCTCTCCACCTGGACAATCTTCCCCCATGCCCTCTCCACCTGGACAATCTTCCCCCATGCCCTCTCCACCTGGGCAATATTCCCCCATGCCCTCTCCACCTGGGCAATATTCCCCCATGCCCTCTCCACCCGAACAAGATGAAAATAATTTAAATGCCTTGGATATTGTAATTTTCCCTTGTTAAATGACACTTGTCATGCATTTTCCAAAGTTTGCTGACTGGAAATCCATCATATCTGAAGCTTAAATTATGTTATAGATTAGTGTGCCCAATATGGTCTAGATTCAACCTCTGGTAATGGTATTAGCTCGAATATTCCTGAGTAGATTCTCTGATACCCTGGTGCGTTGAGCCACTTCACTTGAAAGCATTTCTCGAAAATTAACATCCTGTTGTTGGCTGTGTGTTTGTAACGTACAAGGTAGGTACACCAGTGGGTGTATAAAATGGTTCACCATCAAATGTGTGCTAAAAGCTAGTCTTGTATGCCCTGTGTTTGTCTCAGAGGTTTCATTTGTATTTTCTTCTGAAATTTGCATATAAAGCTGTTGAGAATGAGTTGCCATGAAATCAACTTATTTTCTATTATGACAGCAATACAGCTTCAGGTTGCATGAGTTACATGCATTTTGGACAGTAGTTTGTGCTCTGGAAATGTGATTTTCTGTATTGGATGGGTGATAAATTTAAACGAAATAGAGTTGTAAATAGAACTGAAGCTAAGGTAAGGCTACTAAGTGGGTTTCTTATGAGTAGGTCCTAACCTGTGTTTGTAGTGTGGAACACCCATCTCGAGGATGTGCTAGTGCCTCGTCGTGGCCCTTGACCTCTACTTTTCTTACTCCACACAAGGTTGACATAAAACTCAAGGAAGTACACTGCCCTTTAATCACAGGTGCTTGCACACTTGATATTTTTCCTTTTGTTTTTAAATAATAAAAGTAAATACAGTATTTATAACTTAACAAAGTACTGTATAGAATATTAGAAAAATCAAATATTAGAAACAGAATAGTGGCAAGAGAGAACATCACGCTAGGCTGTGTTTACACCAGCCACGACATGCCACTCAGGGTATGGCATATCCCTCAGTGATAATATACGGACAATATATAGTGTAATATGGAAATGTGGATCTAGGAATTAGTAATAGAGTGAGTGAATACCATTGCATGCTGGAAATTAGGCAGAGAATTCCTTGTAATAATACAAGCAAATAATAAATCAGTGTTATAAATTGAGTAACTGTAAACTGGTGGCATCCATCCTGGGACAACAACGGTCAACTGTACATCACACTCCGACTGTCTTTTATACTCTACGCTAAGTACCTGCCCATAAAGTTTGAACAAATTAACATATATAAGTTGACCAGACCACACACTAGAAAAGTGAAAGGACGACGACATTTCGGTCCGTCCTGGACCATTCTCACAATCGACTTGAGAATGGTCCAGGACGGACTGAAACGTCATCATCCCTTCAATTTCTAGTGTGTTTCTGGTCAACATACTTCAGCCACGTTATTGTGACTCATCGCCAACATATATAATACTACAAATACTGTATATGGTATACATATAATATTATAAATAGTAAAATTACTGAGGTCAACAAGCGTTCCATACAGTGAAACACAAATACAATACAATACATCAAACAATGGAGATGTGTGGCGAGTGTTTTGAAGTATTTAAAAGACATACTGCAGGCATCAAGTGTTGCATCTGTAACATAAGATTTCACCTGAGCTTTGCAAAATCATCTACAGCATGCAGACAGTCAAGGAATATACTGGGTTTGCAAAAATGACAGGTTAATGTGGGAAAACATAACTCAACTGATGAAAAAGATTCCAGAGTCACAGAGATTGACATTCACAGAAAAGACTCTTGAGTGGTCAAGCTTGAACTCTTGAGTGGTCAAGCCTCTCCTCGGGCCGGGCTATCAGAGAACACTGTATAAACATCAGAGGTCCGCAGTTGTTCAACATCCTCCCGGCGAGCATAAGAAACAACTGAGCCAGAACAACTGTGGACATCTTCAAGAGGAAACTAGACTTGGTTTTCTCCAAGGAGTACTGGACCAACTGGGCTGTGGTGGGTATGTGGGCCTGCGGGCCGCTCCAAGCAACAGCCTGGTGGACCAAACTCTCACAAGTCAAGCCTGGCCTCGGGCAGGGCTTGGGGAGTAGAAGAACGCCCAGAACCCCATCAACCAGGTATCAACCAGGTACTGATAACTGATAAGATGAATGTTTTGAGGGAATAAAATTATCAAAATACAGATTTTTATCATACCTAACCAGCCAAAGTCCACAAAGCTAAAATTCATTGACATGTCATGGAGTTGTACAGACTCCATGGTGAGGAAACTAGCTTAGATGCAGTGCAGTGGTTTCAATACTTTACCTTGAGGTGCTTCCGGGGCTTAGCATCCCTGCGTCCCGGTCGTCGACCAGGCCTCCTGGTTGCTGGATTGGTCAACCAGGCTGTTGGATGCGGTTGCTCGCAGCCTGACATACGAATCACAGCCTGGTTGATCAGGTATCCTTTAGAGATGCTTATCCAGTTCTCTCTCTTGAACACTGTGAGGGATCGACCAGTTATACCCCTTATGTGTATTGGAAGCATGTTGAACAGTCTCGGGCCTCTGACGTTGATAAAGTTCTCTCTCAGAGTACCTGTTGCACCTCTGCTTTTCAACGGGAGTATTCTGCACATCCTGCCATTCCTCCTGGTGGCCCTTGACAGACAAAACTGATGTTCTGTCTGAATACAGACAGAACCGATGTTCAACTCTAGAGGGAATTGGGATTGCAAGCTTTTCCTTCATGGATGACAATATCTTCTGTATTGAAGGTCATAATATATTCTATATTGAAGGTCATGAAGGATGACACATAAAACTTAGAATGACATGACAAGCATATCAAGATATCGTAGCAGACGAGCATTTACAGCTTAACTTTAAATGTGTCATATGAATTTGTAGAACACTAGGCTTGATGCATTGGTAGTACAACGTGTTAAATGTACAGTATTCCCATGTTATTATGCAAAATTCATAAAACTTTTAAAATTAGTTCTGTAAATGTTACATTTTTGTGTATACATGTATATTTATGTATACTGTACTGTTATATACATATCTTGTTTTTCAGGTGTGGTGCATGAGGTTCCCAGGATTGGTAGTGATGGCGAGAGTGAGGAAGCATCTGGAGCCAGTGATGAGGTCACCTCGCCCATCAATGTTAAACTCAGGCAGAACAAAAATCGACGTATTACACAAGAGGCAGGTGTTTGGTTACTTTTCATTTAATAAAAATTTTACAGTTAAAATCACTAAAATAGATACAATCAGCTGTTTCTGGAGTGCCCCTGCAGGTCTAGTGTCTGATCAGGCCTTCTAGTCGACAATTATGCCGCTCTATGTAAGTCAAGTCCATTGCAAAAGTAATGCCTTCACTTTTTTTTTTTTTGTCACGTTTCTCTCTACTCTTAATATTCACATTGCTTACAAAAAATCCAATGTTAGTGCTTGTATTCTTTCTTACAAACACTAAACAAATCCATTATTTTCTCTCTGGCTCATTTAGATACTTTGTTCCATCTGCATCCATTTGTTCATATATGACCCATTCAAAATACTTGTCTGCCCTATCGATTTCCCTGACAATTTTATATGTTGCATCACGTTTCATCTAACTTGTCTGTCTTCCAGTGATACGAGATTTAATTCCTTTAGTCATTCCTCATAACACGGCTCTCTAGGAAGGAAAAAGATAATCAGTCAACAACCCTTATGTCCTAAACTATTTAGACCACTTCTGTGTGCAGCAGCGCAGGGACCGGGGGACTAACTGTCCACAGTGGTTATTAAGAAGGGTAAAATGTCTAGAGCAACAGCACAGAATTCAGAGTGAATTTTGCCAGATATAGGTCGTGTCTGACTCAGCCTGGTGAAGCAGGCAATAGAAGAATCTGTGCATCAAAGTTTTTGATGTGGCGGTAGTATATTGGTCCCATTTATGGGGACGACAGATTTGTAAACGAGGGAGAAAGGATTCACTGATACACTATGTATAACTCTTAACATGCAAACTTATTAAACATAAAAACACAGAAATATTTGCACATGGATTGGGAATAATTGTCTTTAAGGAATGTCATATAAGCATATCTACGCACAGTACACTATGCTGATGATACTCTAGACACAAAAACCCAAGCTTAAAATTTCAACCACACATGTTCCACTAATAACGGCTGCCTACACCACTGCCATATTCAAAGGACAATCAGAAGCTCAAATGATGTTCAGGAATAAATTACATGAACATAAAACTGATATGTGTTAGAAAATAATCACAAACAAATGCTTGGTCGTGGACCAGCACTTTGTTGGGGAGTCCTGCTCACCAGGTAACTGCTTGACACCTGCTTGATGGGGTTCTGGAAGTTGTTGTTCTCCCAAGCCCAGCCCAAGGCCAGGCTTGACTTGTGAGAGTTTGGTCCACCAGGCTGTTGCTTGGAACGGCCCACAGGCCCATATATCCACCACAGCCAAGTTGGTCTGGCACTCTTTGTGCCAGACAGACTCTTTGTGCCAGAAGAAAACTATCTAGTT
>WNGS01049398.1:0-12136 GCA_020271785.1 Procambarus virginalis | reverse complement strand
CGTTGGTGATCTTACTGGTTGGTGATCTTACTGGTTGGTGATCTTACTGGTTGTGATCTTACCAGTTGGTGATCTTACTGGTTGGTGATCTACTGGTTGGGGTGATCAAGGTAACACGCTACGTTCACCCACCAACCTATTTCTGTTATAGTTTTTTGATCGTCACTTTGGCTATGGTACCTCGATGAACCAAATTATGCTTGTGTCCTCTACAAGATCTACAATTGGCTGTTGATCAGAAGATACAAATCAGAAGATACAATTGACGATTTACTATAAAACCAAGAAAACTGCCAACCTACTCATGAGAAACTCTCCAGACACAAAGCAGAACGCTTTTGAAAAGAGACCAATGTCGTCTATGCCTTCAAATGCCCACTTGGGGACTGTAAGCCTCAAAGAACTCAGTATATATAGGCAAGACAACATCTCTTTCCAGGCGATTAACGATGCATAAGCAACAGGGCTCTATCAAGGAACATATAATCTCTTCCCAAACCAGACCATCACCAGAGTCTTAAAAAAAAACACGGAAATCATCGATAGATACAGCATAGCAGGCGCTTGATATCTGCGAGGCACTACACATTAAGAATCAACACCAGCAATCAACAGCCATTAATGCACAATTATATTCTACCCCACTTCAAGACTCCGCTCCAATATAGAAGCATCATGAAATATGGGCCAATGGCCCTCTGCATTACTTCCATTCTGGGCGGAGAGAAAACACACAACGGGGGGACCTTAATTTTTAATTAATATTTACAGAGCGACTGCTGTACCACAATAAAATAAATCGTAACATGACTGAGTAGCATGCCAGTACTGCAAAGATGCAACTAAGGAATAAGTCCTAGAACGTTAATCGTGCCTAGAGTCGGCTAACCGAAGCAATGTTGCAGTACTCGCAAACAGCGTAGTGCTATAATTAAACAATACCAGAGATAATGAGTGGCACAGCCAGTACAGTATGATAAAATATATTCTGCATACGCAGAGGGCATAGGAAGAATAATGAAGAGTTCCATGGTAAAATAGCGTAATGCTATAATTAAACAATGCCAGAGATAAATGAATGTCACAGCCAGTACAGTATGGATAAAATATATTGTGCATACGCAGATTACTCGCAAACAGCGTAGTGCTATAATTAAGACAATACCAGAGATAATGAGTGGCACTGCCAGTACAGTATGATAAAATATATTCTGCATACGCAGAGGGCCTAGGAAGAATAATGAAGATTTCCATGGTAAAATAGCGTAATGCTATAATTAAACAATGCCAGAGATAAATGATTGTCACAGCCAGTACAGTATGGATAAAATATATATTGTGCATACGCAGAGGGCATGAAAATTAATTAAGATTTTCCAGGGGTAATGACATGCTAGTGCCTAGTACATGTAAAGTCTGCAACCCCCAACTTGCACCAGTAGTGAGCACTTGACATATGGTAAGTAGCTGCGGGCAGCCCTAGACTTGGGGATCCGGCGCAGCACCCCCCAAATTACTAAATTAAAGAGAAGCGTAGGGAAAACATGTGGGGCTCGGAGAGCATAAGAAGTTCTGCAGTCAAGGGAGGAGGGCGGGTGTTTCGTGTGAAGCGTAGCGGAGCCTAGTGGAAAGAGGGAGAAACTGCGCGTGCGTTTGCTTAAATGTGCGCCCCCCCCACGGCGCGCGCAGCTCTCCTGAGCGCTGCGTATATGTTTATTCTCGCTCCCAGAATTCCCCCGCTTAATTTAAATTATGCAGGGGCCATTTCTGGGCGGAGAGAAAAACACACAGGAGCGGGGGGACCTTAATTTATTAATTAATATTTACAGAGCGACTGCTGTACCACAATAAAATAAATCGTAACATGACTGAGTAGCATGCCAGTACTGCAAAGATGCAACTAAGGGAATAAGTCCTAGAACGTTAATCGTGCCTAGAGTCGGCTAACCGAAGCAATGTTGCAGTACTCGCAAACAGCGTAGTGCTATAATTAAAACAATACCAGAGATAATGAGTGGCACAGCCAGTACAGTATGATAAAATATATTCTGCATACGCAGAGGGCATAGGAAGAATAATGAAGATTTCCATGGTAAAATAGCGTAATGCTATAATTAAACAATGCCAGAGATAAATGATTGTCACAGCCAGTACAGTATGGATAAAATATATTGTGCATACGCAGAGTACTCGCAAACAGCGTAGTGCTATAATTAAAACAATACCAGAGATAATGAGTGGCACAGCCAGTACAGTATGATAAAATATATTCTGCATACGCAGAGGGCCTAGGAAGAATAATGAAGATTTCCATGGTAAAATAGCGTAATGCTATAATTAAACAATGCCAGAGATAAATGATTGTCACAGCCAGTACAGTATGGATAAAATATATATTGTGCATACGCAGAGGGCATGAAAATTAATTAAGATTTTCCAGGGGTAATGACATGCTAGTGCCTAGTACATGTAAAGTCTGCAACCCCCAACTTGCACCAGTAGTGAGCACTTGACATATGGTAAGTAGCTGCGGGCAGCCCTAGACTTGGGGATCCGGCGCAGCACCCCCCAAATTACTAAATTAAAGAGAAGCGTAGGGAAAACATGTGGGGCTCGGAGAGCATAAGAAGTTCTGCAGTCAAGGGAGGAGGGCGGGTGTTTCGTGTGAAGCGTAGCGGAGCCTAGTGGAAAGAGGGAGAAACTGCGCGTGCGTTTGCTTAAATGTGCGCCCCCCCCACGGCGCGCGCAGCTCTCCTGAGCGCTGCGTATATGTTTATTCTCGCTCCCAGAATTCCCCCGCTTAATTTAAATTATGCAGGGGCCATTTCTGGGCGGAGAGAAAAACACACAGGAGCGGGGGGACCTTAATTTATTAATTAATATTTACAGAGCGACTGCTGTACCACAATAAAATAAATCGTAACATGACTGAGTAGCATGCCAGTACTGCAAAGATGCAACTAAGGGAATAAGTCCTAGAACGTTAATCGTGCCTAGAGTCGGCTAACCGAAGCAATGTTGCAGTACTCGCAAACAGCGTAGTGCTATAATTAAAACAATACCAGAGATAATGAGTGGCACAGCCAGTACAGTATGATAAAATATATTCTGCATACGCAGAGGGCATAGGAAGAATAATGAAGATTTCCATGGTAAAATAGCGTAATGCTATAATTAAACAATGCCAGAGATAAATGATTGTCACAGCCAGTACAGTATGGATAAAATATATTGTGCATACGCAGAGTACTCGCAAACAGCGTAGTGCTATAATTAAAACAATACCAGAGATAATGAGTGGCACAGCCAGTACAGTATGATAAAATATATTCTGCATACGCAGAGGGCCTAGGAAGAATAATGAAGATTTCCATGGTAAAATAGCGTAATGCTATAATTAAACAATGCCAGAGATAAATGATTGTCACAGCCAGTACAGTATGGATAAAATATATATTGTGCATACGCAGAGGGCATGAAAATTAATTAAGATTTTCCAGGGGTAATGACATGCTAGTGCCTAGTACATGTAAAGTCTGCAACCCCCAACTTGCACCAGTAGTGAGCACTTGACATATGGTAAGTAGCTGCGGGCAGCCCTAGACTTGGGGATCCGGCGCAGCACCCCCACTCCGCAGGCCAGCGAAGCCGGTCCCCCACCCCCCTGAAGGGCGAGGTGCCCGCTGGCCGCAGAAGAACCTAACTAGGTAATGGAATGACGTCTTGCCTGACATAAGAGTGGAACGCATCGCTTTTCCACCTGCCGACTGCTCTGATTGCTGCCGTTGCCAGGCCGTCCATGGACATCTGCGTGGCCCTGCCGATTCGGAAGGAGTGTGGTGCATAATCGTTTGGAGGCAGTCCTAGGGCTCGAACGGCGGCACGTAGCACCCATGTGAAATCCTGTCTGGTGACGGGGGAGCCCGATTCGCCCAGGAAGATAGGTCCTGGTTCCAAGCCCCGTCGTTTTAAGAAGTTCGTCATAGCACGGACCGGGCAGTACTTACTGTAGGGGACTGCACTCAGAGTTAACTTGGGGGTACGCCCTGCGCTGTGCTTGTAGGAGGCAAACGCGATGACTATCCCCGTCCGCGATAAGGTTAGCTGGTCCAAGCGTAGTGTGTGTTGTCCCTTCCCCGAATAGGTCGCCTCCCCTGGCCGGAGGCAAGCATAGAAGGCGAGGGAGAAGAGCGCTCGGTAGCAGGTCTTCTCGTACGTCGAGCGGCAGACACCTCGCAGGGCCCCCAGTAGTCGCTGGAGTAGTCGCCTGGTCACGGGCAATCGTCGTGCGGGGGCCCGTTGGGCCTTGTTGCGTGCTCCCTTAAGTAGTTGTGTGACTAGGAACTGACGTGTGGGGTCCTCCCTACCATGCAGCTTGAACATGAAGGCGATAGCCGCAAGGTAAGCACTAAGAGAACGGTATGCCAAACCTCGAGACAGCAGCGACTGCAGGAAGTTCGCCAGTGTCGCGGACGTAGCCTCGAAGGGGCAACCTCGTCTCCTGCCGTTCGATACATACTCCACGTACTCCGCCCACTTATGTTGATACGTTCGTCGTGTCGCAGGCTGTAGGGAGTCGAACAGCGTCCTTACAGTTTCAGGGTGAAGTTGCAGGGCAGGAGGTGCTGCGGGATTGCGGTTGGCTTCCCGGCGAGTCCTGCGTCTCGCAGGAGCGATGGCGGCAGTACCTGCAACCGGGAGAGAGCGTCACAAACCCCGTTTAACTTGCCCGGGAGGTGTGAAGGAAGAAGCGTAATATTATGTGTGAGGAGGAGGATTGCCAGTGGCCGGACCAGTTGCATGAGGAGGGGGCACCTGGCAGACAGGGATTGTAGCACATTTACCACAGCGGCGTTGTCGGACCTACACACAAGCCTCTTGTTTGCTAACACTGGTGCAAAGATGGTGTGAGGGGATGGTTCACCAGCTCACTTACAATAGTGCTCTTATGCCTGTGGGAGGCCAGTACACTTGTTAAGTGCACTTGTTAAGTGTGCGGACTTAACTTTGGTAACCAGCAACCGAAACATCTAGTGTTTGGGCTTACGTGAGAGCCCCAGTCATCAGCAGTCCAGAAATGTTACCGTGGCCGTGGTAGCATGTCTGTGGACAGAGATAGAGCCGATAGCATCTCTCATTGTATAGCTAGGGCGAGGCTCTAGTTTGCGCGGGGAAACAGTTAGGCCTGGCGTGGGTAGCTGCGGGCCACCCGCGCGCGCGAGCCACTTGAGGCGTCGCCATGGAAACAGACGCCATCTTAGTAAACATCTTGAGCCGCCATGTTGGTCGGCCATCTTGGAGTTGCCCTAGGGGCTATGCTACACCGTCGCTGATTGGAGGAGAGGGGTAGGCCCCAGTATGCCTTCCTCTCATTGGTTATTCCGAGGAATACGCGGGAATCAACGGTGTGAGCGTCATTCTGGACAGAACCATCACCCTGTCAAGACGCTCCTATGCTCAATTCGGCCAAATTGAGTATATTGCGTCGTGGTGGTTCAACAACTCAGCTGTTTCAACTCCTGCTTCAATCTACTACAGCGGTCGTCACAGAATCCGGCCGTAGTCGTCGCTTGGAGGGGAATGGACATTGTGAACAGCGAGTGAAGAGAAGATCTTATCTGGGATCGTGGGGTAATGTGCATACGAGCAGTAACAGACTCGTAGATCCCATACCAGTGATGATTAGACTTGCTAGTGCTCTGTAGCAGTCGATGGGAACGGGGAAATAAGTGTTAGTGCTTTAAGGCAGATTTCCCATGTTTGTTTAAGACGATATCATTGTGCGCGTCACCTGTGTACGAACGCTTCACTTACCGGTGGGTCGAGGGTACGAAACAAGCCGTGTTGTGGGAGGGTTCGGTGCGCGCCATTGTACGAACGATACCGCGGAGGTACCAACCAGCCAGCCACCCATAGCGGGGTGCCTGATGTATGGGAATGGTGTGTGTAAGCCGGCAGTATGAATGTAAGTACCTATGTGTGTATTTCTGGTGATTAGTAGTCTCTAAAGCTTGAATTCGAGGTCAAGTGTTCCGTCGCATTGTCACGCAGCACCTGTAGGTGAAGTGAAGTGTGGGCGAGGAGATAATCACCCTTGTTGTCATCTCGTCAGTCCTGAGGGACGTGCGTCTTGTGAGCACAGACGTATACAGAGTGTGTGTGTGTGTGGGTACACACGGGAACAGAGTATATACATAGATTAGCCAAGGACTGAGAGGATGTCCATGTAATAATTATATTATTCCATTGTGGTAATTATTCATTCTTGATCGTCCGTGGGACGGAGTGATATCATTTCATGTGTAGTCTTGCAGGTGTGGAATTTCAACACTGAGCGCTCAGGTATGTGGTAACGTCAGTGATTCCTGGCATGATTATTGTGGAGTGGCCCACAGTGTGGTTAATTAATTAATTTGTATTGTTCCCAGGGGCCGTGAGAAGTGTGATTATATATATACATATTGTGGTTGCAGTATTAACGTAATTTTGGTAGAATTTGGTGAGTGACGAGGCTGTCGGGAGTGACAGCCCTCGCTCTGTCGAGTAACGTAAAACTCGGGAGTGTTTATTCGGCATGCGTGATCGATAAATCACTCACCCATGTGATTTAGGAGTGCGAGATCTCCTTAGTGTTCCCAATAACGTTTGATAGCTGTAGGCTACATGTGTCAGCAGTAATTGTATATATATATATATATATATATATATCGTAGTGTCACGGTGCCCAGTGTTATTGTGTTATTTACTGTGTGGTTATTGCAAATTTGGGACCTATGTTCTAGGGGTTATTGAGAGCACTGGGGTCATTTGCAACAGTAAATAAGTAAGTGTTGAGCAGTATTCTAATACTTGGAAATTAGAGTACTTGCAGTGTGTGTTGTTGCAAAGGGGTTGTCATTGTTAGTGATTGTTGCTAGAGTTGAGCAATCACCGTGGGTAACTGCAGTTCAGTAAAGTCATTGTGGGGGCAGTGTTCTAGAGGGTTCATGTCCTGT
This sequence comes from Procambarus virginalis, assembly GCA_020271785.1. Lineage (NCBI taxonomy): Eukaryota > Metazoa > Arthropoda > Malacostraca > Decapoda > Cambaridae > Procambarus > Procambarus virginalis. Next base: position 5,141 of record WNGS01049398.1, on the reverse strand, counting down.
ATGTTATTTTACTAGGTTCTGCAGTATTGTCATTGCAACCGGATTGTAACGTAAATCACTGTGATTTGTTAGTGTGATTTGACATTGTCGTGGGTGAACTCGGCTGTAGACGAGTACTTGGATATACATATATTCTCCTGTTTATCTGGTAGGACATCGAAGTCCAGTATTCAGTGAGGTGATTGCGAGGCAATTAATATAACGTAACCGAGGGAACGCCCATTGCTTAAGAGAATTTGTTCTTTTACAATATGAGTAACGTAGAATACGTTTGGGTTAATTTACTTTCCTGCAAGCAGCTACGGTAGTCTCAAGGAGCCTAGCCACCAGCCAGATAAGAATTAGAGTATTGTCTGTCGTAATTAACGGTCAGTGGGCCGGGTAATTGACGTGTTTCAGGAAGTCAAAGTGATTAATCTCGATCCTTGTTGATCGACTCACACGAAGGCTACATTGTTCCATTAACGTAACGTCGTTATTTATGTCCGGAAGTACCGGCACTTGATTGACTCGTGGGAAGAGTAACGTCATTTAGAATAACGTAAACGTGGTGCCTAATTACTGTTATTAGCCACCTGAATTGGTCTGAGTATGGAAGGCTCAGACGGAATTCATACCTTAATGTAAATTGCTGAGCCAGTGTGAAAGGTTGCGTATTTAACTGTTTAATTATTGATCTTGAGGATAGTAATTAATTACTCTAAAGGTAATCACGAGTGATTACCGTTCTCTTAGCACTTTGGACATTGTAAATCAGAGTTTACCATCGCTGAGTGATTAGTAACCGATTAACGTAAATTAACGTAACTAGTAAAGAGATTAATCAGCTGTCTGGTAGTACAGGGATTAATGGGATTTTCTCACTGAATGCTCGACGGGTAGAGTGTTGTGTAATTTCCGCGTTACTAGTGACAGTTGTAAGAGTTATTAAATTAACGTAAATGTTATTGTGTTATTAACGTAAATCAATTGTATTGATTGTTGATCGTCCGTGGGACGAAGTGTTAACGTAAAGATTAATTTGAGGAAGGGTGCTGGAGTTGCCAGTGAACCCATTAGTTATTGATGTCATTGAAAGGCTACTGATTTGATTGCATTGCAACCGCTATTGCAGGTGTAGACTGCACTGAGGCGTAGAACAGTTAGGAGGTTACTGGAGACGTGTTTCAGAACTCACTGTGTCATTTGTTGTAATTGTGATTATAGATCTGTTAGTTCTTGTTTGCTTGTTGATTCCTCTGTGGGCACGCTTATGTTCGAGTTAGTTCATTATGCAGTCCGAGGGGCTGGTGTCTAGCTGTCATTTTTAGTGCCACAGGAAGGATTTCGAGTAACGTCATTGACATTCTCTTGTTTTGCTGTAGTAGTTAGTACTTTATTGAATAAACTAAGTTGTTATGTTAACACTGTCTTTTCGTTACACCCCCACACATTATTATTGTTATGCAAATGTTCTTCACACTCGACTATTGGAGACTTATTTCTGAGCTTTGGATCAAATATACGGCACTACACAACAATAAATTATTGTTGTGAGAGCCCAGGACCTACTCGTTAGATTCGCTTCGGCGAATGGCGAAGGTCGACGACCTAGTGGAGGGGATTTCAATTTCATTGGGGTCTCGGCGTTTGCTCGCGCCTAGTCAATTGTTCGTACAGGGTCCCAAAGTGAGGAATGAGCTGCTTACTACACTGGTGTGTTAGCTAAGCAAGTCCTTCCTCAGGCGACCTAGTTGAATATCACGACAGGAATAATGGTTAAAGAATAAAGAAAATTCTTAGAAATTTTCCGAGCTCAATTCCTTATACCAAATTTCATTCATTCCACTGACTTATGTCAGCTCAAAACTCTCACAATCCTATACCAAATTTCATTCATTCCACTGACTTACAGCTCAAAACTCTCACAACGTGGCGCCCAACGTGGGGCCGTAGACTTTTGATTCATACTCAGAAAGTAAGACTCATCAAGTCGAGAAACCTAGGAAGAAAGGTGTGCAGAACATTGCAGAACAATATTGTTGTGGGTGTGTTTGTTGTCGGTTAGCAGGATTAGGTACACACACACCACACACACAGAATGGATGAGGATTATAGGTTTAAGTACATGTATCTGTATGCAGCTAGGTATGGCGTGCTGCCAAAGGATAGAGACATTCGCACAGATGAGGAATGTCGGCAGTATGTTGAGGACCATAATGCCTATGTACAGCGTGTACTTCTAGAAAGAGCAAACAGAAGTGATCTAGGGGACAAGGGAGTTCCCCTAGCCGACCGTGGTATAGTCGGTATGTCAGGGGGTGTAGGATTGAGTCCACCCCAGGAGAAGGAAGGGGAGTCGCGACCCCAGCCTAGGCTAAGGACTGATTCCTTGGGCCACAGAAACGTTTCATATGAAGTCAATCGGATACCAGAACATTTGCGCAGGATGGGGACTGAACAACCCCAGGAGGAATTCACTTTACAGTACCTTGCAGCTCAAGCTGATGCTATGGAACTGCAAGGAGTGGATAAGGCCAAATTTGTGGCCGACATGTGGAATGCCCACCACGAGAGATTGACTAGATTGGAAATTGCAAGAGTGCAATCCAGGCAAGGACGGGGAGTCAACCCCTCCTACCGCGCCAAGCTCAGAGGTACCGGCGCTGGAAGTAGAGATACCTCCTCTATTGCCAAGAGAGGAGAAGATCGATCCTAGGGATGCATACCTAGATCGATGTGTGACAAAGGTTGAACAGTTCACTCAAGCTCCAAGTACAGAGCCAAACCTAAGGAAAGTAAGTCTAAGGGACACCAACAGAAACCCAAGGTCAAGGGACCCAAGTGCTTCACATGCAGCATGACAGGTCACCGAGCAGCTAAGTGCCCGAGCAACACTAGGCGTAAGACTAAGAAGGTGACCAAGGTGCAAGTTACAGGCATGAGTACCGTGGGAGGTGATGCCCTAGAGACACACTCGAGTTAACTAGAGGAAGAGTTAATGGGCAATGGACGAGTGTCTTTCGAGACCGGGGTGCTACAGTTAACATGGTCAGGAGCAGTTTGGTTGGGCCTGAGAGTAGAACAGGTCGAAATCTCCGTGTCCAGTACCCAGATGGCACTGGTAAGGACATGGAAGAAGTGTCCGTGTTGGTAGACACCCCATATATCAAAGGTAAGATCAAAGCTGCACTAAGTAGAAGGCAGTGTATGGACTTTTGATAGGTAATACTCCTGGTATGAGAACCAGGTGGGTCTGTCCTGTGGAAATGACCCAGCGGAAACAGGAACAGGTGAGAGGAAGGTTAAACCCCTGGCGTTGACACCAAGCGTCAGCCGGCCGGTCGAGCAGAGATCACCGCCGCCCAGACAGAAGAAGAGGCGCAGCAGGTGAAAGGAAACCGGATCCATCCTTCTCTCCCTATTGCACAGAAAACGAGAACTGACTCAGAGGGACTCAGATGGGTCTCACCAGCTGACGGCGATGTCACACGGCCGCTAGCTGAGGAAGTCAAGGTCGCCTCTTGTCAGGCAAAGATCAGGTGCATGAGGTAAAAGGAAAAAAGAGCAATTTTCCTCCTTTCATTTCACAGAAAACGGGGTGAGCCCAGTGAGACGGGTGTGCCCGGATCAGCTGATCCCGCCACGACCTGTCACCAGCCAGACCCGCGAGGGTTACCACCACTCAGGAAAGTAAACGTCTGCTAGATGTTGCCAGTGGTGAGGCTAAGGTAGCTGTGGTTCCCACAAGTGAAGTGGATTTTTTGGACCAATCTTTCAGGCTGTTGGAAGATCGTTCAGACAAACGAACGGTCGCTGAGAGATTGAAGAACGAGCAGGTCAGTGACTCATACTCAGAGAGGGGCGAGGTTTGACAGCTGCTGAAGAGGCCTCAGCCCAGTCACTCAGTCGGTAGAGCAACCCGGTCTGAGAGTGACAGACAGACAGGAAGAAAGACCCTGTCACCTGGAAGTCACGACAGTCTGCTAACTGTCGGAATTGTGTCGGTAGAGTAGGGAAGGTGTGGAGTCTGTACTTCATTGGTAAGTCCATCCCATAGTGCTATCCATTGTGTCCGTATGACACAGACCTGTGGGGCGAGAGTGTGAGGGACTGACGAAAGGAAGCTGCGAGGCGTTGAGCCGGCTTAACCTGGACCCAGAACCTGAGCACGACCGCACTACGTCAGGAAGTACCACCCTGGACGAGCCAGTGACGTCACATCTTGTCCCGCGAGCTACCGACGTCAACAGAAACGGATGAATCACCACCACCACCCAGCCGCCATGCACTTAAGAGCAAAGTGTAAGTGGCTGGTATTTAGATGAAATTTCCTCCCCGGGAATTTTATCTTTTAGTGGGGGTTGATGTGAGGGGATGGTTCACCAGCTCACTTACAATAGTGCTCTTATGCCTGTGGGAGGCCAGTACACTTGTTAAGTGCACTTGTTAAGTGTGCGGACTTAACTTTGGTAACCAGCAACCGAAACATCTAGTGTTTGGGCTTACGTGAGAGCCCCAGTCATCAGCAGTCCAGAAATGTTACCGTGGCCGTGGTAGCATGTCTGTGGACAGAGATAGAGCCGATAGCATCTCTCATTGTATAGCTAGGGCGAGGCTCTAGTTTTGCGCGGGAAACAGTTAGGCCTGGCGTGGGTAGCTGCGGGCCACCCGCGCGCGAGCCACTTGAGGCGTCGCCATGGAAACAGACGCCATCTTAGTAAACATCTTGAGCCGCCATGTTGGTCGGCCATCTTGGAGTTGCCCTAGGGCTATGCTACACCGTCGCTGATTGGAGGAGAGGGGTAGGCCCCAGTATGCCTTCCTCTCATTGGTTATTCCGATGAATACGCGGAATCAACGGTGTGAGCGTCATTCTGGACAGAACCATCACCCTGTCAAGACGCTCCTATGCTCATTCGGCCAAATTGAGTATATTGCGTCGTGGTGGTTCAACAACTCAGCTGTTTCAACTCCTGCTTCAATCTACTACAGCGGTCGTCACAGAATCCGGCCGTAGTCGTCGCTGGAGGGGAATGGACATTGTGAACAGCGAGTTGAAGAGAAGATCTTATCTGGGATCGTGGGGTAATGTGCATACGAGCAGTACATACTCGTAGATCCCATACCATTGATGATTGACTTGCTAGTGCTCTGTAGCA
>WNGS01049395.1:0-12322 GCA_020271785.1 Procambarus virginalis | reverse complement strand
ACCGCCCCCGCCAACGAGGACGTTCCTTGACGGGAGATTCTTCTCGTATATACTCCATGTATCCTCTTCAGGAAGAGCAAATTGACAAGTGACACTTGGTTATAATATTTAACTTGGTTACAAAAATAATTGTAATCGTACTATAACAACGAGAGATTTCAGGTAGGTATGATATACATTATTACTTAGATTAGGTCCTTGTCTTCCTAGGTAGTGAGGGAGAGGTGTGGGAAGTTGTCCAGTGAGTCACTGGGGTCTGGGCCTGAGACCAGGTATTGTGGTTGGTGTTGTCGTTGATTCTTCTTTATGGACAACCCAACCCAAAACTCGGTAGAGTGCTTATACTTTACCAGGAGATCACCCTGGGCGCTTCTGACTCTTGGAGAGGGGCTCAACGTCACACGTTTAGGGGATGCGGCTCCAATACTTAGCCTCGTTGTCACGTGCACACACCCACTCCAGGCGCTGTGACTCCCCACTCTCTCCTTTATGTGATATGATCTCCTCAATCCACTTTGTTTTTTTATTCCGTTCTACCCTGTCCACAGCTGTGGTTCTTGGGTCTTTCTCTCTCTCTCCTTCTTTCCTACTTCCTGGGAAGCCTCACTAGGACAAGGGCAAACACCAGCAAATTTGAATACATTTACTGGACAAAGCATATACACAATACATACACATATAATAATAAGAATAATAATAATAATGAATCCTACACTCTATACTATTTCAGTCAGGTTGCACTCCAACACCATCAGAACTCTATCATTTGCTTATCAAGTGGTATCCTATCTCCTGATTCACCACCTAATACTACTAACCTCCTCACGTAGGTCAAGTCTTATAACACAATGTTGCACTATCAGCAAGAGAATGTATATCTATAAACATGTACAAGGAAAACCAGCGTATGACTGCAATAACATAAATATTAGTATAAATGTTCTTTGATATACAACAATGATCAATCGATCACCATATCAGTCCTAGAACACACATGTATGTCTCTGTAGGTAATCCAGCCTACGACTGTAACTCTATACTTCAGTATAAATACTCCTTGGCACAAAAATGGCAAACAATCACTCACCTTTCACTGCGTCTTGCACGCTAATGACAACCAAACACTCTACCAACTGCCTACAAGTAATCAACCAGAACTTCCCTTCCACATCTGGAAGTTCACTACCCTGACATCTTCAGGTTCTTCCGGGTTTATATACCAGGATCATATACAGCTCTTCCTGGCTTCTATGCCATGAAGTTTCCTCGAACAGCACTGGAGTTTCACCACTGGTATTACAGAAGCACGTGACACTCCTCTTCACTGCTTCGCCTCACAGCTCGAGGTCCTACTCTTCACTGTGAGGGCTACTCTTCCTCGGAGTACACTACTCCTCCACAGTCTTGGAGTCTCTTCCACTAACTCACTCTACTGGATCGAAGGCCACTCAGCAACTCCTTTCCCCAGACAAACCTGCAACCCATTGACACGCCAATAAAAACGTTTCCCCTTAAACACAAAAACGAAAATAACCACACAATATGTTCACACCTAACATCTCTTTGCTCTCTACATACTGTGAGAGTGTACTCCCCCGTTTGGGCTGGTCCATGCTCCGCCTTGCCCGGCAGGCGGCTCCTCACTCTGGGAGCGGTCCTCCGCCACCAGTTAGTTGGCTCCAGGCGGTCGACGGGAGAGGATATGCTGCTCGTCCTTCCAGCTGTCAATTTCATCACCGTCCTCTTATTTAGGCTTCCTGCCTTACCAAAACATGTCTAACGTATCAATAAACATTCGCTGTGATCGCTGGGCACACGATCAATTACCGGCAATCACTGTAAACTGGTTAAAATTGTGCTTACCACAAAAATGTCTCCTGCAGGGCGCTCTCCCTCTGACGGAGTCTGACCAGGGCCCTCCCACGGTCCACGATAATGTGTCTGGGCGGCTTAACAAACTCTCCTTGCCATCCAGGACTTGAGACCACACGTTCCCAGCTCGATTCCACTGCTGGAACGTATGCACACTTCCTTTCTCTTAAAGGTATATCAAACAGGGGATCCTCTCCAACGGGAGCTCAAACGGAGCGCAGCGTCACCTCACGATGTCTGGTACTCAAGTGACTTAAGCTCCTCTCAAGCGAGCCTCACACCTCCACCAAACTCTCCACATCTTGTGTCAAGTCATTTACTTATTTTCTTATTCACTGCCCATTATCTTAAATTGTCTATCAAATCCAACCAATTATTTTACATCTGTATCTTCACCTCTATATTTACTAGACCTTCTAGTCAGGTCAGGCCTGATAAAATAATTCTCAAACGGGAGACTCGTTTTTCGGCTGCCTGGGATCATAACACAGGTCACTGAGGTCTGGGTCTGAGACCAGGTCACTGAGGTCTGGGTCTGAGACCAGGTCACTGAGGTCTGGGTCTGAGACTGGTCACTGAGGTCTGGGTCTGAGACCAGGTCACTGAGGTCTGGGTCTGAGACCAGGTCACTGAGGTCTGGGTCTGAGACCGGTCACTGAGGTCTGGGTCTGAGACCAGGTCACTGGGGTCTGGGTCTGAGACCAGGTCACTGAGGTCTGGGTCTGAGACCAGGTCACTGAGGTCTGGGTCTGAGACCGGTCACTGAGGTCTGGGTCTGAGACCAGGTCACTGAGGTCTGGGTCTGAGACCAGGTCACTGAGGTCTGGGTCTGAGACCAGGTCACTGAGGTCTGGGTCTGAGACCAGGTCACTGGGTCTGGGTCTGAGACCGGTCACTGAGGTCTGGGTCTGAGACCAGGTCACTGGGTCTGGGTCTGAGACCAGGTCACTGAGGTCTGGGTCTGAGACCAGGTCACTGGGGTCTGGGTCTGAGACCAGGTCACTGAGGTCTGGGTCTGAGACCAGGTCACTGAGGTCTGGGTCTGAGACCAGGTCACTGAGGTCTGGGTCTGAGACCAGGTCACTGGGGTCTGGGTCTGAGACCAGGTCACTGAGGTCTGGGTCTGAGACCAGGTCATTGGGGTCTGAGACAAGGTCACTGGGGTCTGAGACCAGGTCACTGGGGTCTGAGACCAGGTCACTGAGGTTGGGTCTGAGACCAGGTCACTGAGGTCTGGGTCTGAGACTAGGTCACTGAGGTCTGGGTCTGAGACCAGATCACTGAGGTCTGGGTCTGAGACCAGGTCACTGAGGTCTGGGTCTGAGACCAGGTCACTGGGGTCTGAGACAAGGTCACTGGGGTCTGAGACCAGGTCACTGGGGTCTGAGACAAGGTCACTGGGGTCTGAGACTAGGTCACTGGGGTCTGAGACCAGGTCACTGAGGTTGGGTCTTAGACCAGGTCACTGAGGTCTGGGTCTGAGACCAGGTCACTGAGGTCTGGGTCTGAGACCAGGTCACTGAGGTCTGGGTCTGAGACCAGGTCACTGAGGTCTGGGTCTGAGACTAGGTCACTGAGGTCTGGGTCTGAGACCAGGTCACTGAGGTCTGGGACTGAGACTAGGTCACTGAGGTCTGGGTCTGAGACCAGGTCACTGAGGTCTGGGTCTGAGACCAGGTCACTGAGGTCTGGGTCTGAGACTAGGTCACTGAGGTCTGGGTCTGAGACTAGGTCACTGAGGTCTGGGTCTGAGACCAGGTCACTGAGGTCTGGGTCTGAGACCAGGTCACTGAGGTCTGGGTCTGAGACTAGGTCACTGAGGTCTGGGTCTGAGACCAGGTCACTGAGGTCTGGGTCTGAGACCAGGTCACTGAGGTCTGGGTCTGAGACCAGGTCACTGAGGTCTGGGTCTGAGACCAGGTCACCGAGGTCTGGGTCTGAGACCAGGTCACTGAGGTCTGGGTCTGAGACTAGGTCACTGAGGTCTGGGTCTGAGACCAGGTCACTGAGGTCTGGGTCTGAGACTAGGTCACTGAGGTCTGGGTCTGAGACCAGGTCACTGAGGTCTGGGTCTGAGACCAGGTCACTGGGGTCTGTGTCAACACACACTCCTCAGGTGTGTGGTGTGCAACACACACTCCTCAGGTGTGTAGTGTGCAACACATACTCCTCAGGTGTGTGGTGTGCAACACACACTCCTCACGTGTGTAGTGTGCAACACACACTCCTCAGGTGTGTGGTGTGTAACACACACTCCTCAGGTGTGTGGTGTGCAACACACACTCCTCACGTGTGTAGTGTGCAACACACACTCCTCAGGTGTGTGGTGTGTAACACACACTCCTCAGGTGTGTGGTGTGCAACACACACTCCTCAGGTGTGTAGTGTGCAACACACACTCCTCAGGTGTGTGGTGTGTAACACACACTCCTCAGGTGTGTGGTGTGCAACACACACTCCTCACGTGTGTAGTGTGCAACACACACTCCTCAGGTGTGTGGTGTGTAACACACACTCCTTAGGTGTGTGGTGTGCAACACACTCTTCTCAGTTGTATAGTATTGCGGGGTTATCTACGTTAAGCTTATGAAATCCACAAAATTAAAACCTTCTAATGTCATAAACGTTTCGAAAGTATATTAAATTTTTCTTAATTTCATGTGTATTGTTAAGAAATTCTACAATATATCTAAATGATAGTAAAATTTGCATTGCCAAAACTCACGAATTTAAAGGCAATTGTCTCCCTAAAATAAGTTAAAAAAAAACGAAAAAATTATAAAAAAACATAAAAACAAAGGTAACTGCAGAAGGTCTATTGGCCCATACGAGGCAGCTGCTTTTTATAACCACCCATTCCCACAAATATCCATGTCCAACTCACGCTTGAAACAATCAAGGGCCCCCACCTCCACCACGTTACGCGGTATTTGGTTCCACAAATCAACCACACTGAAATCGAGCAAGAATTTACAAAGGTCTTTCCTAAATTTAAACTTATTCAATTTATACCCATTGTTTCATGTTCTGTCTTGTGTTGATACTTTCAACTCCTTACCAATATCCCTTTTTTAATGCCCATTTGTCCATGTACACCTCTATCATGTCACTCCCAATTCCTCGCCCTTTCTAGATAATTTAATTTAAGCTTTGTCAATTAGATAGAGAATATTAAATAGAGAAACAAATATTTTCTTTCCTTGAAGCTGGAACTAGGGAGAAAATATAGAGAAAATAAACAATGTTTATCATAAAAGACAAATTTTCACTCTGAAATTTTTCAGTTTGGAAAAAATTATCTTTACTGTAAAATATTGCTAGAAGAGTCACTTGTAAGGACTTGGGTATTTAGGTATATCTGAAACACGAAGCAAGGTAGGCACGACGACCAGGAAGGTAGCCACGACGACCAGGAAGGTAGCCACGACGACCAGGAAGGTAGGCACGACGACCAGGAAGGTAGGCACGACGACCACGAAGGTAGCCACGACGACCAGGAAGGTAGGCACGACGACCACGAAGGTAGCCACGACGACCACGAAGGTAACCACGACGACCACGAAGGTAGGCACGACGACCACGAAGGTAGCCACGACGACCACGAAGGTAGCCACGACGACCACGAAGGTAGCCACGACGACCAGGAAGGTAGCCACGACGACCACGAAGGTAGCCTCGACGACCAGGAAGGTAGCCACGACGACCACGAAGGTAGCCACGACGACCAGGAAGGTAGCCACGACGACCACGAAGGTAGCCACGACGACCAGGAAGGTAGCCACGACGACCACGAAGGTAGCCACGACGACCACGAAGGTAGCCACGACGACCAGGAAGGTAGCCACGACGACCACGAAGGTAGCCACGACGACCAGGAAGGTAGCCACGACGACCACGAAGGTAGCCACGACGACCAGGAAGGTAGCCACGACGACCAGGAAGGTAGCCACGACGACCAGGAAGGTAGCCACGACAACCACGAAGGTAGCCACGACGACCAGGAAGGTAGCCACGACGACCACGAAGGTAGCCACGACGACCACGAAGGTAGCCACGACGACCACGAAGGTAGCCACGACGACCACGAAGGTAGCCACGACGACCAGGAAGGTAGCCACGACGACCACGAAGGTAGGCACGACGACCAGGAAGGTAGCCACGACGACCACGAAGGTAGCCACGACGACCAGGAAGGTAGCCACGACGACCAGGAAGGTAGCCACGACGACCACGAAGGTAGCCACGACGACCACGAAGGTAGCCACGACGACCACGAAGGTAGCCACGACGACCACGAAGGTAGCCACGACGACCAGGAAGGTAGCCACGACGACCACGAAGGTAGGCACGACGACCAGGAAGGTAGGCACGACGACCAGGAAGGTAGCCACGACGACCAGGAAGGTAGCCACGACGACCACGAAGGTAGCCACGACGACCAGGAAGGTAGCCACGACGACCACGAAGGTAGCCACGACGACCACGAAGGTAGCCACGACGACCAGGAAGGTAGCCACGACGACCACGAAGGTAGCCACGACGACCACGAAGGTAGCCACGACGACCAGGAAGGTAGCCACGACGACCAGGAAGGTAGGCACGACGACCAGGAAGGTAGCCACGACGACCACGAAGGTAGGCACGACGACCAGGAAGGTAGCCACGACGACCACAAAGGTAGGCACGACGACCACGAAGGTAGGCACGACGACCAGGAAGGTAGCCACGACGACCACGAAGGTAGCCACGACGACCACGAAGGTAGGCACGACGACCACGAAGGTAGCCACGACGACCAGGAAGGTAGCCACGACGACCACGAAGGTAGGCACGACGACCACGAAGGTTGCCACGACGACCACGAAGGTTGCCACGACGACCACGAAGGTAGGCACGACGACCACGAAGGTAGCCACGACGACCACGAAGGTTGCCACGACGACCACGAAGGTAGCCACGACGACCACGAAGGTAGCCACGACGACCACGAAGGTTGCCACGACGACCACGAAGGTTGCCACGACGACCACGAAGGTAGCCACGACGACCACGAAGGTAGCCACGACGACCACGAAGGCTGCCACGACGACCACGAAGGTTGCCACGACGACCACGAAGGTAACCACGACGACCACGAAGGTAGCCACGACGACCAGGAAGGTTGCCACGACGACCACGAAGGTTGCCACGACGACCAGGAAGGTTGCCACGACGACCACGAAGGTAGCCACGACGACCACGAAGGTTGCCACGACGACCACGAAGGTTGCCACGACGACCAGGAAGGTTGCCACGACGACCACGAAGGTAGCCACGACGACCAGGAAGGTTGCCACGACGACCAGGAAGGTAGCCACGACGACCAGGAAGGTAGGCACGACGACCACGAAGGTAGCCACGACGACCACGAAGGTTGCCACGACGACCAGGAAGGTTGCCACGACGACCACGAAGGTAGCCACGACGACCAGGAAGGTAGCCACGACGACCACGAAGGTAGCCACGACGACCACGAAGGTAGCCACGACGACCAGGAAGGTAGGCACGACGACCACGAAGGTTGCCACGACGACCACGAAGGTAGGCACGACGACCACGAAGGTAGCCACGACGACCACGAAGGTAGGTCGTCGAAGGTAGGGCAGTAGTTGTAGTCCAACACCCTGGGAGGGTGTGGGACGGGCAGGTGGAAGGGCAGACGGGGAGCAGTAAGATGTATGGAGGGAAGGGAGGGAGGAAAGGTAATGAGGGAGGAAAGGTAGTGAGGGAGGAATGAATGGATGGATTGAGGGATGGATGAAGTGACGTGGAGAGGAAGGTACAGAAATATGGGTTTGTTGGGAGATAGGAGAGGGGGGGGGGGAGGGATGGAATATGGGATTCCTGCCATATTCCATCCCTTTATAGATAGAATGGAATAGATTCTAGAACGATAGAACGCCGTTCTCTTGTATACCACAAAACTATATGAAACATAGTGTGTCAACCCTTCCGGTCAATCACGAGTCACTTCCCACGTCAACTGTCAACGATAGACACACGACTCTCACACAATTGCCACCATGTTTTCTGGTCCCCTTTGACCCTGACTGCGTATCAGTGAGTGCCTCCAGAACCCCAGACTGTTTCTCAGGGGGTGAATCCTCTACGTCACCACTCCCACGGTGTATTCGATAGCCTCTAAATCCTGCAATTGACTGCAATCGCAGCCAATTCTTTATGTTGAAGCTGTTGCAGAGGTCACTTGTTTCTTGATAACCCACGGGACTCACCATCTAAGGTCAGGCTTCCTTCATAAAGTTCGTCAGTGTACGTCCAGCCTGTGTGAGTTCTGGCACAGTCAGAGGCCCACATGCGCACTCTCGGGGATCACGTGACCCCGGGACACCACCTGACTGCATGATCATTACCAGTGAACTCAATACGTCACAAGAACGCGGCTAAAATTTAGACATCAAAAATACGAATATGAATAAAAAAAATTATGTTTCCGTCCGTCACGGACTTTATGACGTCGTGTCATTACACGATCGTGGGCCAGGACTCAACAAGCATTCACGCAAGTACTTTCGAACCTGTACATCTTTCATTCACCGGGACTCTAGGAGACTCGAACCTCAGACCCCACGTCTGGAATTTTCGGCTTTTCCTGACTACTAAAAGTTCGACCCGGTTCGAGTCTCCTACAGCCCAGGTGAATGGAATGTTTATTTCCACAGAAGTGTGGATGATAATTTATCTATACATCTTTTCCCAATTTATGGTGCTCTTGTTTACATTTATTAAACAATTTATGCACCGAAACTTCCCAGTTAAATGTTAGTATTGTTATAAGCAGCGTGCTAGTACTGACCTGTCCTGAGATCCCAAATGTTAGTATTGTTATAAGCCAACCTGTCCTCCTGAAAATAACGCTTGGATTCTGCCGTTTGTCCTTATGGCCGTAAACGGACGTTATTTTTTTAGAATTACGGATGTTCTCTATAAACGGCTTCCAGGGGATTACTCTCATTATACCATATATATATACCCACACTATTATTAATCTATAACTCACTAACTATGCTCTGATATATGTTCTTCGATTAAAATTACTTATGTCTTTGAAATTGTCTTTGAAATGTACCCATTGATTCATGTCCTATCACCTCACCCCAAAAACGATTATAAGCATTTACAGCTTCTAGGCGTCAGACCATAAATAAAGTGTGAAAATTACCTTTGGAGAGTAAATTTTTCAACTACCCTCGACAGTTGACAGTTGCTAGTACTCTGCTGCCTTCATGGTCTCTCTATCACCAACACGTTCTACGGCACAAAGCCTCAACACCGAGTATCTTGGAGACACCCCAGATCCAAACACTGGCACCAGATTGACCTGATTCTTACCAGGCGTGCAAGTCTACCCAACGTGAAGATTACGCGTAGCTATCAGAGTGCTGTCTGTGACACCGACCACTCCCTGGTATGTAGCAGGGTCAAGATGCAAACAAAGAAGTTTCACCACTCGAAAAGGAGGGCAGACCTCGCATCAACACCACCAATACCCAGAACAAGGTGGAAGATTTTGCACGCGTGCTCGAGGAAGCTCTCCCTGGCCCAGCCGGGGTCACTGCCTGTAAAAGATGGGAACACTTCAGAGACGCTGTGTTCAACGCTGCCATGTCCACCTTTGGCAAGAAGACCAGCAGGTCGGCTGACTGGTTCGAGGCTCACTCGGAAGAGATGACACCTGTCATCGAAGAGAAGAGAAACGCCTTGGCAGCCTACAAAGCCTGCCCAAGTCAACGCATCTTAGAGATCCTTCGGGCCGTCTGCTGCAAAGTGCAGCAGAGTGCCAGGCGATGTGCCAACAACTATTGGCTCCAGCTCTGCTCCCAGATACAGACTGCAGCGGATACAGGCAATGTAAGGGGAATGTATGACGGCATCAAGCAGGCCCTCGGCCCAATCCAGAGGAAGACCGCTCCTCTGAAATCTGCCACAGGCGAGGTGATTCAGGACCAGACACTGCAGCTGAAGTGCTGGGTCGAGCACTACTCTGAGCTATACGCCAGGGACAATGTGGTCACCGAAGACGTCCTGAGCGCCATTGAGTGTCTGCCTGTGTAATTAATGGAGCTCGACAGCGAACCGACCCTCGAAGAACTCAGCGAGGCCCTAGACTCCCTTGCTTCTGGCAAAGCTCCTGGCAAAGATGATATTCCTGCTGAGACCTTGAAGTGCTGCAAAGATAGCCTGCTCATGAAGCTGCATGAAATTCTCTGCCTCTGCTGGGAAGAAGGAGAGGTGCCACAGGACATGAGGGATGCCAACATCGTCATGTTGTATAAGAATAAAGGTGACAGGGGCGACTGCAACAACTACCGTGGAATCTCCCTCCTCAGTATTGTCGGAAAGCTGTTTGCTCGAGTCACATTGAAGAGGCTCCAGGTACTTGCAGAGAGAGTCTATCCAGAATCACAATGCGGATTCGTAGCTAATAGGTTCACCATCGACATGGTCTATTCCCTCAGACAACTGCAGGAGAAATGCAGGGAACAGAAGCAGCCACTATTCTTAGCTTTCATAGATCTGACGAAGGCCTTCGACCTCGTCAGCAGGGATGGCCTGTTCAAGATCCTTCCCAAGATCGGATGCCCACCCAGGCTCTTCAGCATCATCAGATCTTTCCATGAGAACATGAAGGGCACCGTGGTCTTTGAAAACCTTTGACATCCGAAGTGGAGTAAAGCAGGGCTGCGTACTGGCTCCATCCCTATTCGGGATTTTCTTCAGAGTTATGCTGCGGCACGCCTTCGGATCTGTCATGGAAGGCATCTACCTCCAGACCAGGTCGGATGGAAAGCTCTTTAACCTCGTCAGGCTGAGAGCCAAGACGAAGGTTCGGCTGAGGTGTCTGTGCGACTTCCTTCATATGTAGTCAGACCATTTATTGAAAGCTTTAGTTGCGTTGTTTAACATTTTATTTAATGACCTACATTAGTAAAAAAACTTACATAATGTAAGCCTAATGCGGTGACTGTTGATGAACAATTAACAAAAGTAAGCTGATCACCAATATTCGTAAATAGCGAGTCAAAAAATTATATTTGGAATCAATCTGAACTTTATAAATAAATGTCATGTGTAAATGTTTGGAATTCAAGTAGGAAAGAAACTTAACCCTAAGTGAACGATCATTAAAAATGAGAACAAAAGGGTCAACCAATAATAGAAAATAGACAGTGTCAGCGGGACATATATCTATCCAAAGTTTCTCCAAATAAACAAATGCTTGGCCAAGATCGGATCCCTCTGCTTCAGCACATTTCTATCTTACTTCCGTCTCAACTCATCACCTTTCTTCTGCCACACACTGTGACCTATCGTTCGTAGCCTGCCAGCAAAACCCTGGTATGTTACATGGTAACCGAATCCTCCCTTGGACCTTCACATGCATCCTCCGCCGCCACCATTTATTTTATGTATACCACGAGCCACTTTCATGGCCATTTGATCTGTCACAAGTCACCTCCAAGACGGTCTGGTCTCTTGTAAACCACCATCAAGGAAGTTTTAATTCACAAGCCCATCTAGAGCCTTCTGGTATGCCACAAGCAACATCGTGAGCCTTCTCTCCTGTCACAAGCTTTATCCAGTGACCTGTGATCTGTTACAAGCTGACGCTGGAGCACTCTCAACTGTCACATGTAGCTCCCAGGGCCATATGGTCTGTCATAAGCCAGTTCCGCGACCCTGTGGTCTGTCAGTAGCTACCTCCATGGTCCTGTGATCTGTCACAAGCCACATCCATGGACCTATGATCTGTCACAAGCCACATCCATGGTCCTATGATCTGTCACAAGCCACATCCATGGTCCTATAATCTGTCACAAGCCACATCCAGGGCTCTCGCTCTAGTCGAAAGCCTCATTCAGGTTTCTCATCCATGTTCTTAGCTTTCATCTGGGTTCTCACTTTCATATGAAGTCATCTCTTGGCATCTCAAGATATCTCTTGATAGGATGAATTCGATTCATTATACTTATAATGCACTCCAAGCAAAATCTTATGTCTCTCATATTTGGCTTAGGTTCCCTGTTGCTTTCTTCAGTACGTCCCAAGCAATCATTTTAATCCTTCATATATGCCCCAAATCGTCGCAGCATATTTCTAGAGCTGACGCTCAAAGAACCTCAGAGTAATCTTATGTCATCTCAAGGATTCCTCTCAGCTGTCAGATGTCGCTGATAAACTACACTGAAAATAAACCATAGTCCCAAGACTGCCTCCTGCATATGAAAATATTGTCAGCTTTCCAGCTTTCCCTGAGCGAGACTGAGCAGCAGAAGCGATGTTAACTAAGTTCATATTCCGTGAAAGTTCTTACTTCACAGGAGCCTTGACTCTATATCGGAGGTCATCGACTTGATATAATTATAAATGTTAAACAGAAAAGATAAATCTT
>WNGS01049382.1:0-13524 GCA_020271785.1 Procambarus virginalis | reverse complement strand
TGTTCTGTGTGTGTTGTAACTAAAGTCTTTGAAAATGTAATAAGTTTTACGAAACGCGCTCAAGTGTCGCGTCAGACTAAGAAATAAAAGACTGAATTTGGAGAATTGATTTTTCATTTACCGTCATCAGTAAAAACAAACATAAGGAAAATTGAGAAAATTCGTGTTAGAATTATTAATCTTACTTTTCGGTCATATTTAATAACATATGTCTACAGGAAAGACTGCTACCAAAATATACTAATATTAAAACGCACGACCCAGCAGCAAGGAATCAAGCCTTCACGATAAAATATCGCCAAGATCTGATTCGTAATCAGATACACAAGGCAGAAAATGATATCAAAGACAATAAAACGCAACTACTTCAGGCCACAAACGAATGGAGAAACAGCAACATCGACGAAAGTCTCCGCACCCGCATCGAACAACACCTCGACATCCTCACAGACCGACATCACCTCAGCACGGAAACAAGGATTATCAAGAAGCTAACAACACTATATGGAGGACCCATGGCAATTCCACGACCAAGAGACGGCTTCCTGAACCTTGCAGGTATCAACCTCACTGAGGACCAAGTCACTCTCCTAAATCTGGGTATAAACTGTCACGTTATGTCCAGACCAAGTGCGTTGGCCCGGAAAGTGGAGTTGGAGATCCTGTGGACGACATATTTGACCTCGAAGCACAAAAGAAGGT
Source organism: Procambarus virginalis (assembly GCA_020271785.1). Classification (NCBI taxonomy): domain Eukaryota; kingdom Metazoa; phylum Arthropoda; class Malacostraca; order Decapoda; family Cambaridae; genus Procambarus; species Procambarus virginalis. The sequence goes on along the minus strand of WNGS01049382.1, from coordinate 12,822 downwards.
CACCACCAAAGACACCTTACAAGCTGAACTTATTGCAGAAGGAGGAAAGAATCGAGGCAACTACAGAAGTACCATACTGACCCCGAGCTCAAAGCGGCAGCCAAGAGCCTTCGTGAGAACAAGGAGATAGTTGTCAGGAGAGGCGACAAGTCGCCAATATACGTCATCCTTAAGAAAGACGAATATCTGGCGAAAATGAACCACATACTCTCTGACCAAACTAAATTCCAAAGGGTAACGAAGGACACTACAGCCGAATTGAAAACAAAGGTCAACAAGTTGATTGAAACTGTGAATGCCAAGAAATCCGGACTCCACCTGCCAAAGATTATTGGAGAATATAAACCTGGATATGCGTATGGAAACGTCAAGACGCATAAGCCTGGAAACCCACTTCGGCCAATTATCAGCCAGATACCCACACCCACGTACAGACTGGCGAAACGACTCAACGGCTTACTGACTCCTTATGTCCCGTGCAACTTCAGCCTGAAATCCCTGAAGGAATTTGTTGACTTACTGCGGGGAACACGGGCTACAGGGATAAGAGCATCGTTGGACGTAGAATCACTGTTCACCAACGTACCTGTGGATGAAACAATCGGGATGATAGTGGACCGAGTGTATCGAGACCCGGCCTGTACTCCCCTTGACATGCCAGAAAATATCCTGAGGAAACTACTCCAAGCTTGTACTAAGGAGGCGCCCTTCTTGAGCCCGGATGGCACATGTATAAGCAAGTAGATGGGTCGCTATGGGTTCTCCCCTAGGCGTCCTGTTTGCAAACTTCTACATGGGTACTATTGAGGAAAAAGTCTTAGTCGACTTGAACTTGAAACCGGCCATATACTGCAGGTATGTTGACGACATTTTTACACAGGTACCTGATGTCAGACATCTGCAGGAGCTGAAAGAAGCGTTTGAGCAGAATTCTGTGTTACGTTTCACTTACGAGATGGAGAAGGATGGGAAGCTACCCTTTCTAGATGTAACAGTCATGGAAAGGAGCGGAGGTTTCCACACTGCAGTCTACACTAAGGAAACAAACATAGGAATGTGCCTAAATGCCAACAGTGACTGCCCAGATAGGTACAAGAGGAGTGTTGTTAACGCTTTGTCGACCGTGCTCTCAGCCACAGCTCAGAATGGAAGCAAGTCGACGAAGAACTCTGTAGAGTAAGGCAGGTCCTAGTCAACAACGGCTTCTCCAATGGTTTCATTGAAGACATCATAAGAAGGAAAGTGAAACGCCATGCAACCTCTGAAGATACAACTAACACAACACCTATACCCCCTATTAGACTATTTTACAGGAAACTTCTTCTCCACAGCTCATAAAACGGAGGAAAGGGTCCTGAAAGATATTGTTAATAGAAACGTTATCCCTACAGACAAAAATCAGAAGATACAATTGACGATTTACTATAAAACCAAGAAAACTGCCAACCTACTCATGAGAAACTCTCCAGACACAAAGCAGAACGCTTTGAAAGAGACCAATGTCGTCTATGCCTTCAAATGCCCACTGGGGACTGTAAGCCCAAAGAACTCAATATATAGGCAAGACAACAACATCTCTTTCCAGGCGATTAACGATGCATAAGCAACAGGGCTCTATCAAGGAACATATAATCTCTTCCCACAACCAAACCATCACCAGAGAAATCTTAACAAACAACACAGAAATCATTGATAGATACAGCGACAACAGGCGGCTTGACATCTGCGAGGCACTACACATCAAGAAGTCAACACCAGCAATCAACAGCCAATTAACGCACAACTATATTCTACCCACTTCAAGACTCCGCTCCAATATAGAAACATCAAGAAATACGGGCCAATAGGCCTTCTGCAGTTACAGATCTATTCTTCCCTTAGCTTATACCCATTGTTTCGTGTTCTGTGTTTGTTCTCACCTCACCCCAAACCATTGTAACATGTCACCTCACCTTTAATGCAGGTATAAAAAAGAAAAGCTGTTTAAACTCTGTTCAGTTATAGTTGTTCTGTGTGTGTGTAACTAAAGTCTTTGAAAATGTAATAAGTTTTACGAAACGCGCTCAAGTGTCGCGTCAGACTAAGAAATAAAAGAATGAATTTTTGGAGAATTGATTTTTCATTTACCGTCATCAGTAAAAACAAACATAAGGAAAATTGAGAAAATTCGTGTTAGAATTATTAATCTTACTTTTTCGGTCATATTTAATAACATATATATATATATATATATATATATATATATATATATATATATATATATATATATATATATATATATATTATATATATATATATATATATAATATATATATTATATATATATGTATATATATATATATATATATATATATATATATATATATATATATATATATATATATATATATATATATATATGTGAGGGTACCACCTCTGGTGCCAATGTGGGGACCCATAGCCTCGGAGAAGAAAATAAAACGTATTCAGAGGAGACCTTGTGGTTTCTCACTGAACACTAATATTTTCTTCTCCTACCACCCCCATTCTTTTGTATGTACACATATATATTTGCTTTATTTGAACTGTGTTACAAAAAAGGAGTTACATATAGGTTACAAAGATGGTTATCATAGGTTGTCGAGTTCCTCCAGCTCCTCAGATGGCGGGCAGGAACCCTGGATGCAGTGCGCATTTCCCTCTGTATCGCCACGCTGAGGCGCTGGAAAAGAAAGCTGGCAGCTCTAGGGTCCCTTGTTGTTTCAATGAGCCTAGAACCCAGTTCCTTCAAAAAACTGGTAGCACTTTTACCCCAGGCGCCGAGTGTCTCAGAAGCAATGGGGACAAAATTGTAGTGGTGATCAAGTTCTCTATACTTACGGGATTTGGCTGCTTCCCTGTGGGTGGCAGCGCCACCTGGTTGTGCAACACTGAGGTCAATGTAGGTGTTAGCCAGGGTTGATACGCACGTGTAGTCCCATACCAACTGCTTGCCATTCTTCCAGGGGTTCACTGTGATACCATCCGGGCGACCAATAAGAGCATCAGAGTTACGGGGCGTTAGGTAACGAGGCTCTCTCTCAGCTGGGCATCCAGCTGTGGTGAGGCTCCTCTTGATGATGTCGTTAACTTCACTGTGCCTCGAGTGCCATCCTCCCGTGCTTTGGCAGAGTAGGCCATGGTGGCCGTACCTGTCAGCCACCACCTCGCCGCAAATACACCTATATCTGGTGTGGATTGGGGCAGCAAGGCGGAGGGCCACAGCAATTCGGAGGGCGTGTGGTGTGAGACGCGTGCCAGTTGCCGACATTGGGGTTGCTAACAGGAAATCCCCTGCATGAGGGGCTGCTACTGCTGTGAGGCGAGCAATGTCGTGCTGTGTTGATGCAGCACCCAGGCACTCTGCAGCAACTTTGTCTACAATGGGGCCATCCCAGCTGGATTGCCTGTGGGCTTTTGGGGATGGTGGTTGAGGTGATGGGCCTGCACGAGAGGCCCACTCTGTGGCACAGTGTGTAAAATTGGGATCATGTACACCTGCCAGCTGATGTAAGTGGGCAGGTAGAATTTCCTTCACAAGGTCGTCGGATGCTGATAAGGAGGACAGGAAGGCTGGAACAGCGATTTGCGTTGCTGTTCGAACTCCGAGGCCCCCAAGTCTTACGGGAAGAGAGGCTTGTTTCCACTGCAGGTCATCAAGAGAGAGGTTAAGGGCTTTTTCTAGCATTGACTTCAGTAACCGGTCATACTCACTTAGTTTTTGGCTACTGTAAGATGGTGAACACCTCAGAAAGTAGGTTAACCTGGGGAGGGACAGACATCTGGTGATGAGGTAGAGTGCATCATGAGCATCAATATCCTCAATCCTCCCATCCATCCTCTTAAGGTCGGCGATTTTCTTATCAAGGACCTCATCGATGGCTTTCAACCCCAGGGGAGCTCCTAGGAGTGTGCTGTCTTCAGGTTTAGTTTTATGGATGTTTGGCAGAAGACCCTCTATTCTCTCTACGATGCCCTGGTTGGAACATATTATTTCACATTTAGAAGGGTTCAGGGTGAGGCCTAAAACTGCACCTTGCTCCTGGATTTTTCTGATGTCCTCCAGGAGGGAGTCTTGGGAACCAGCTAGGGTACCATCATCCAAGAACCAGATGTTAAGCTCGCTGGACAGGACCTCTGTGACTTGTTTGATGACTAAGCAGAAAAGGAGAGGAGCAAGGGGGTCACCCTGTTGGACGCCTTCCCGCGAGTCAATTTCATGTTCGCCAAAAAGTAGCTTAAGATCCATACTGTAGCATGAATGTACGAAAGGGTAGAGGGAAGGGAAATGACTATGAACCGCACGGAGTACAGCATCCCTCCGCACCAAATTGAAGGCATTTTTGAAATCTAGCTTGATAAGGGCCTTTTCGTCTGTGATGTTGGCGATGAAGGCTCGAGCTGCATGGGCTGCCGCCTCACACCCTTGTGGAATGCCAAACCCAAGCTGTTTTGGCTTCAGCATGTTTGCCGCTGCATCACTAACTGTTCTTGCGGCTGCCTTTGCGACGAGACGCCGGAGAGAAAATATATATATATATATATATATATATATATATATATATATATATATATATATTATATATATATATATATATATATATATATATATGTATATATATATATGTATATATATATATATATATATATATATATATATATATATATATATATATATATATATATATATATATATATATGTCGTACCTAGTAGCCAGAACTCACTTTTTGGCCTACTATGCAAGGCCAGATTTGCCTAATAAGCCAAGTTTTCCTGAATTAATATATTTTCTCTAATTTTTTTCTTATGAAATGATAAAGCTACCCATTTCATTATGTACGAGGTCAATTTTTTTTATTGGAGTTAAAATTAACGTAGATATATGACCGAACCTAACCAACCCTACCTAACCTAATCTAACCTATCTTTATAGGTTAGGTTAGGTTAGGTAGCCGAAAAAGTTAGGTTAGGTTAGGTAGGTTAGGTAGTCGAAAAACAATTAATTCATGAAAACTTGGTCTATTAAGCAAATCGGGCCTTGCATAGTAGGCTGAGAAGTGCGTTCTGGCTACTAGGTACGACATATATATATATATATATATATATATATGTCGTACCTAGTAGCCAGAACGCACTTCTCAACCTACTATGCAAGGCCGTATTTGCCTAATAAGCCAAGTTTTCATGAATTATTTTTTTTCGACTACCTAACCTACCTAACCTAACCTAACCTAACCTAACTTTTTCGGCTACCTAACCTAACCTAACCTATAAAGATAAGTTAGGTTAGGTTAGGTAGGGTTGGTTAGGTTCGGTCATATATCTACGTTAATTTTAACTCAAATAAAATAAAATTGACCTCATACATAATGAAATGGGTAGCTTTATCATTTCATAAGAAAAAAAATAGAGAAAATATGTTGACCAGACCACACACTAGAAGTTGAAGGGACGACGACGTTTCGATCCGTCCTGGACCATTCTCATGTCGCTTGACCGAAACGTCGTCGTCCCTTCAACTTCTAGTGTGTGGTCTGGTCAACATACTTCAGCCACGTTATTGTGACTCTTCGCCTGCTTAGAGAAAATATATTAATTCAGGAAAACTTGGCTTATTAGGCAAATCGGGCCTTGCATAGTAGGCTGAGAAGTGCGTTCTGGCTACTAGGTACGACATATATATATATACACACACACATATATATATATATATATATATATATATATATATATATATATATATATATATATATATATATATATATATATATATATATATATATATGCGAACAAGCCTGAATGGTCCCCAGGACTATATGCGAATGAAAACTCACACCCCAGAAGTGACTCGAACCCATACTCCCAGGAGCAACGCAACTGGTATGTACAGGGACGCCTTAAACCGCTTGACCATCACGACCAGACAAAAGGAAGTGATAGCCTGAGCTATATGAACCACTTCCCCCCCAGCACTTGGATGGTTTTCTTGGGCATAGCGTTTTATCAAATCACCTCATTTTTTGGGGCAACACGTGAGGAACACAAATGCGAACAAGCCTGAATGGTCCCCAGGACTATATGCGAATGAAAACTCACACCCCAGAAGTGACTCGAACCCATACTCCCAGGAGCAACGCAGCTGGTATGTACAGGGACGCCTTAAACCGCTAGACCATCACGACCGGACAAAAGGAAGTGATAGCCTGAGCTATATGAACCACTTCCCCGCCGGCACTTGGATGGTTTTCTTGGGCATAGCGTTTTATCAAATCACCTCATTTTTTGGGGCAACACGTGAGGAACACAAATGCGAACAAGCCTGAATGGTCCCCAGGACTATATGCGAATGAAAACTCACACCCCAGAAGTGACTCGAACCCATACTCCCAGGAGCAACGCAGCTGGTATGTACAGGGACGCCTTAAACCGCTAGACCATCACGACCGGACAAAAGGAAGTGATAGCCTGAGCTATATGAACCACTTCCCCGCCGGCACTTGGATGGTTATCTTGGGCATAGCGTTTTATCAAATCAACTCATTTTTGGGGGCAACACGTGAGGAACACAAATGCGAACAAGCCTGAATGGTCCACAGGACTATATGCGAATGAAAACTCACACCCCAGAAGTGACTCGAACCCATACTCCCAGGAGCAACGCAACTGGTATTTACAGGGACGCCTTAAACCGCTTGACCATCACGACCGGACAAAAGAAAGTGATAGCCTGAACTATATGAACCACTTCCCCGCCGGCACTTGGATGGTTATCTTGGGCATAGCGTTTTATCAAATCACCTCATTTTTTGGGGCAACACGTGAGGAACACAAATGCGAACAAGCCTGAATGGTCCCCAGGACTATTTGCGAATGAAAACTCACACCCCAGAAGTGACTCGAACCCATACTCCCAGGAGCAACGGAACTGGTATGTACAGGGACACATAAAACCGCTTGACCACCACGACCGGAAAAAAAGGAAGTAATAGCCTGAGCTATATGAACCACTTTCCCGCCGGCACTTGGATGGTTATCTTGGGCATAGCGTTTTATCAAATCACCTCATTTTTTGGGGCAACACGTGAGGAACACAAATGCGAACAAGCCTGAATGGTCCCCAGGACTATATGCGAATGAAAACTCACACCCCAGAAGTGACTCGAACCCATACTCCCAGGAGCAACACAACTGGTTTGTACAGGGACGCCTTAAACCGCTTGACCATCACGACTGGACAAAAGGAAGTGATAGCCTGAGCTATATGAACCACTTCCCCGCCGGCACTTGGATGGTTATCTTGGGCATAGCATTTTATCAAATCACCTCATTTTTTGGGGCAACACGTGACTCTTCGCCTGCATATGTTAATTGTAATCCTCATTTCCTGCATCTCCTTCCTGAATTCCTTCAGAACTTTCGTTAACATGTCCTTCATTACTTGCACTTGTAGGCCCCGCCTAACCACTCTGTATACTCCGCCTCCACGCAGGTCGCACTCCAAGCCTGTGTCAGGTTAGGTTAGGGTATGTAAGTTTCATTTCTTTGAACTGTAACCTAGACCTGGTCCTCTCCCCCAGTTCGGTTGAGATGATCTACCTGCACCGCTGCTCTAACAAGGTGGTCCTTTATAGACTTACCTCGCCTCCAGGCGATCATGGGAGGGTTTTGTGGGAATTTTACCCAGGATGGATGTTCGCTGTACGTTTCCCTCATCCATGTCCATACTTCCTGGAGTTTTCTCTTAAGCTGTGCTGCAAGGCCGGGGAAGAAAAGGGTTGGAAGAATCCATCTCTTGTCTTCCACTTCTTGTGTTCTAGATCTGAGTAGCTCTGCCCATGTTTTTTCTCTGAGTTTCTCCTGGGCTGCATGTATTATTGTCTCTGGGTAGTCTCTTTTCCTGAACATATCCCATAGGTCATCAAGCTGGGGATATAGCGTCTCTTCTTTGCTGTTAATTCTCTTGAGTCTGAGTCCAAGTGAGTAGGGTAGCGACTTCTTCAGGGCTAGTGGGTGGCTCGAGTCAAATTTCAGATACGTATGAAGGTTAGTCGGTTTGTAGTATGCCTTCGTATGCAGATTCCTGGTTAGCTGGTCTATATATACTGTTGTATCTAGGAAATTAATCGTGGAGTCACTGTGTTCTAGGGTAAACTTAAGGTTCTCATGAACTGTATTTGACCATGAAAAGAACCTTCTAGGCGCGGGAAACCGTCCTCCATTATTCCGAAGATGTCGTCTATATAACGGAAATATACCGCCGGTCCGTCCTTCCTGTGGGATCGTTTCCTCTTGAACACTACATGCACAAATATTTCAGCGATTGCCACACTACTGGATGCTCCTATCGCTGTACCCTTGGTTTGCCGGTATGCCCGTCCTTCAAATTGCAAAAGGGTGTCTCTCATCACATGGAGGATGGCCTCCTCAAGAGTTTCTTTAGAGGGGGTCCTCCATACGCCTGCGTCTTGAAGTTCCTGTCTGATTTTTGTTCTGTTATCTGTAAAAAAAGATGCTACTACCTTTGCAGCTTCTCTCTGTGGTATGCTCGGGTAGAGCGATACCACATCCATGGAAAAAAGGCGGGCCCCTCTCGGGACGGGGCCTCTAATTTCTGCTATTTTCTTGAGGAAATACGTCGTATCTTTGATTCTTTCCGGTAGTAGGCGTAGTAAGGGGTTCAGGAGAGCTGTGCAGATCCAGTCTACCGGCCTTGTTGGGGCCCGGCAGCCGCTTAGAACCGGTCTCCCTTGCCACGTTCCTGTTGTTTCTTCTAATGCTTTATGGATCTTTGGTAAAAGGTAGAGGTGGGGAATGATGGATTCAAAGGTTAGGAAGAAATCTCTCGCCCCTGCCTTCATGAGTCCTCCTTTCCCGTCCCCAGTCTTGTTTTCGAACAGCTTGAGGACTATCCTTTTACTCCTCGTTTGGGCGTTTCTAAGCGCATCGTCCTGGTTGTGTATCTGTTTGTAGGCTGCAGTGTCTGCTAGGTGCCTCTTCATCTCGTTTCTGTAGTTGTCCTTTCTCCAGGCGACGACAGTACCTCCCTTGTCCGCCGGCTTTATCACAATATCCGTGCGTCCTTTCAACGTTGATAGGGCGTCCCTCTCCTCCCTTGTGAGATTGCAGTTGCGTCGTCGTTCCGCACCACGCTTGAGGTCGACCTTCATTTGCTGGATTACCGGATTACCTAACACTTAGCTGTGTTAGTTTAGGTTAGGTTAGGTTAGGTTAGGTAAGGTTGGTTAGGTTCGGTCATATATCTACGTTAGTTTTAACTCAAATTTCAACAAATTAACTTATAAATTATAAATTAACGGATTTATCATTTCATAAGAAAAAAATGAGAAAAATATATAAATTCCCGAGTCACAGAGATTATCATTCACAGACAAGCTACCAGTGATATATGCGGACTGGGAAAAGACAGCATTGGATAACGACCAAAACTCAGGAACAGATAGTTTAGAGAACCGCAGCGGTAGCGTGGAGGAAGAGGGTATTGTGGTACAAAATAACAGCAATATTGCAGAGCCAGGTAATATAAACGATGAGAGCAACAGTGAGACAGAGTGCATAAATGAAGGAATTGGGACGAAACCGGAGATGGCTCCAATAAAGAGGTAGACAAGACAGACACAGGTATAAATACTTTGAAAAACGCAAAACCGGAACATATTTGCAAATTCTACGCTAAAGGAATATGCAAATATGGAAAATTAGGAGCAAAATGCAATTTTCTGCATCCTCGAAAATGCAGGAACATGTTGGCGAGGGGTACATGCCGGTTTGGAACAGGGTGTAGATACTTTCACCCTAAATTATGCAAATTTTCAATTAGGGAAAAAAATGCTACAATCTTCAGTGTCCGGAATTCCACGTGAGAGGTACACAGCGTTATAGACGGGAAGATCAATATGACACTACTGGAAATTTTTTAGAGGAAGGCAGAAACAGAGTAGTAAATATAATAGAGAGGAACAGTCAGATGGAACCACTACAGGATTACAGAGGGGAAGGGAGATACCCACAAGACTGGAATACAAATTATCAACAAGCACACAGGTACTACACCACACAACACCTGTCCTACTACCAAAACTGGACGAATCACTTCCAAAACAACACACCCTGGACCTGGGTAGAGTGGGGGAGAACTACCAAAGCCCACCAAAAGTGACACGCAATGTGGGAAATCATTCATATTTGCAAACATACAAGGCTTGAAACCAAAATCAAGAAATAAAGTTAAGTTCATAAATGGCCTCCTAATAGAATCGAACTCAATATTTGGTGCATTTACAGAAACCCACACAAAAGACCACATGGATAGTGAAATCTGGATTCCGAATTATAATCTATATAGATGTGACAGAGTAATTAGGTCAAGTGGAGGAGTAGGTCTGTATATTAAAGAGGAGCTGGCATGCACAGAGCTCCTGAACTCGTCCAATGAGGTGGTAGAGGTACTTGGAATCAAGGTAGAAAATATGAATCTACTTATTATTTTAATATACAAACCGCCAGATGCAACAGTTGAGGAATTCACTGAACAGATCCACAAAATAGAGAATATCCTTGATAACCTAGCAAACCCAGTACCAGATATCATCTTCCTTGGAGACTTCAATCTACCCAGTTTAAAATGGAGAATAGTAAACAATAACATTATAGCAGGAAGTCAACCTGGAAATAACCAACCACAGGTCAGAGAACTACTGAGATTCTGTGACAAATTCTCGCTCAGTCAGCAGATTACAGAACCAACTAGGAACGAAAACACGCTGGACCTGATATTCACGAACAATGAGGAGCTAATCAGAGACATTACTGTCTCAGACACTACGTACTCGGACCACAAGCTCATTGAAGTGCAAACTAACATTAATAACGGTAGTAGGCCCAAGAGAAACAACAAGCGAGAAGGGCTATTCAATAAATTCAATTTTAATAATAAGAGGATAGACTGGGAGAAAATAAACAGGGAACTTACAAACATTCAATGGGAAAATGTTCTAAGAAATAAAAATCCTACACAAGGAATAGAAAAACTGACTTCTGAAGCATATGAAGTCTGTCTGAAACATGTTCCTTTGAGGAAAGCCAGAAAGAGGTCCAATGTAGAAAGAGAACGCAGACGACATTACAAAAGGAGGAAGAAATTAACGGAAATGCTTAAGCAGACACGACTCTCCATACAGAGAAGAAATAATTTAAACAGGGAGATTGAAGAAATCGAACAGAGACTGAAGCATTCCTATCAGACTGAAGAAAGGCAACTAGAACAGAAAGCAATTCAAGAAATAAAGAAAAACCCAAAATATTTCTTCACATATGCTAAATCAAAAGCGAAAACCACTGCCAGTATTGGACCTATTCGTATTAGTGAAGGTTCATACACTGAGGATGACAAAGAAATTAGTGAAATCCTAAAAAAGCAGTATGAGGACATGTTTAGCACTCCGATACTCAGCATGAAAGTGGAAGATTCGGACAATTTCTTTATGAATGATACTCAAACACCTGTAAATATAACTGATATCAACACGAGCGTGGCAGATTTTGAAAGAGAAATTGACAATATGCCCATGCACTCAGCCCCGGGTCCAGACTCATGGAATTCAATATTTATAAAGAAATGCAAAGTGCCAGTAGCACAGGCACTCAGTATAGTGTGGAGGAAGAGCTTGGACACAGGGGAGATACCAGATGCGCTTAAAGCAGCAGACATTGCCCCTCTACACAAGGGTGGTAGCAAAGCATTGGCAAAGAATTATAGACCAGTTGCACTAACGTCCCACATAATAAAAGTATTTGAGAGAGTGATCAGGAGTCAGGTCACTAGATTCATGGAAACCAATGACCTCCACAATCCAGGCCAACATGGATTTAGAGCAGGAAGATCATGCCTCTCACAGCTACTTGACCACTATGACAAAATCACTGAGGCATTAGAGGAAAAACATAATGCAGATGTCGTATACACAGATTTTGCAAAGGCATTCGACAAATGTGACCATGGAGTGATTGCACACAAAATGAGGTCAATGGGTATAACTGGTAAAGTAGGACGCTGGATACTCAATTTCCTGTCGAACAGAACACAAAGAGTCAATCAAGTAAAATCGAGTCCGAGCGCAGTTAAAAGCTCTGTACCTCAAGGTACAGTCCTTGCACCACTGCTGTTCCTTATTCTCATATCAGATATAGACAAAAACACAAGTCACAGCTTCGTGTCATCCTTTGCAGATGATACAAAAATCAGCATGAAAATTACCTCTGCTGAAACATTGATAAACTACAAACAGATATTAACAAAGTTTTCGATTGGGCAGCAGAAAATAACATGATGTTTAACGGTGATAAATTCCAGGTACTCAGATACGGCAAAAATGAGGATCTTAAACATAATACAGGGTACAAAACACAATCGAATCTGCCCATAGTAGGAAAACAGCATGTCAAGATTTGGGAATAATGATGTCCGACGACCTAACGTTTAGGGAGCATAACCAAGCAAATATTGCGTCAGCCAGAAAAATGATGGATGGATTACGAGAACCTTCAAGTCCAGAGATCCCATCACAATGGTTGTACTCTTCAAATCACTTGTGTTGTCCCGTCTTGAGTACTGCTCAGTACTCACTTCCCCCTTCAGAGCAGGAGAGATTGCTGAAATGAGGAGAATACAAAGAACATATACGGCACGCATAGACGAGATAAAGCACCTAAATTATTGGGATCGTCTCAAAACTCTCCAAATGTACTCACTAGAAAGGAGACGAGAGAGATACCAATAATATACC
>WNGS01049379.1:0-14715 GCA_020271785.1 Procambarus virginalis | reverse complement strand
TTAATGTACCGTTTTATTACAGTAAAATTATGATTTTTTTTTCCACTACGTCCCAAAAGATTACCACGCTTTTCAGCTCTTTTACTAGTTCAAATTGAGTTGTTGTTTCACTCAATAAAGAGAACCTTTAACACTTTACCGCATTTCCAACCACCTGTTCACTACTGGTGGAGTTCTCACCTCCGAAGCAACCACCCGGGTAGAGAGGAACACCTTTAAGTGACAATGTTCACCGAACAGCTAACCTTGAACATCTGAACACGGCTCGCTGACGTTGTTTACAGGGAATGGCCTCGTCTCCCATCTGTAAGGGAAAACAGAAGCAAATTGATGTAACTGTTCGAATACAAGTCCGAAATCAATTTTAAATTTGGTTATATCGAAATGGTTTCAACATGAATAATTATAACACTAATTATTCTTTTATAATTATGATTATTAATATCATAATTACAATTATTACTATTATTGTGATGATAATAATTACTATTACGCTCAAGCTTTTATAGAGGTGCGAGCGAGAATACGCAACGTGGCTCAAATGTGGACTCAACCCCACACATCTGAAAAACCCACACATCTGAAAAACTTACACATCTGAAAAACCCACACATCTGAAAAACTCACACATCTGAAAACCCCACACATCTGAAAACTCACACATCTGAAAAACCCACACATCTGAAAAACCCACACATCAAAAAACTCACACATCTGAAAAACCCACACATATGAAAAACCCACACATCTGAAAAACTCTCTATCTGAAAAACTCACATTTCTGAAAACCCACACATCTGAAAAAACCCACACATCTGAAAAACCCACACATCTGAAAAACCCACACATCTGAAAACCCAACCCATCTGAAAACCCCACACATCTGAAAACCCCACACATCTGAAAACCCCACACATCTGAAAACCCCACACATCTGAAAACCCCACACATCTGAAAACCCACACATCTGAAAACCCACACATCTGAAAACCCCACACATCTGAAAACCCCACACATCTGAAAACCCCACACATCTGAAAACCCCACACATCTGAAAACCCCAACATCTGAAAACCCCACACATCTGAAAACCCCACACACTGAAAACCCCACACATCTGAAAACCCCACACATCTGAAAACCCCACACATCTGAAAAAATGGACGTTTTCCCTTTTGTTGTTGCAGCACGCAAGGACGGAAGCCATGTGTAGTTTCAAGACACCGGGAGAGTCTTGTTTAAATACGGATTACACTATGTATCAGCGTTTGTGTTGCTTGCGTGCGCGCGTGTATGTTTGAGTGTTCAGGCCTAATCTACAGTCCCCGCCTACCAGCGTGTCTGTCGACGAATGCAATGACTCTCGACCTCTTTGCTACTTATAACATCTGCCTTAAAACAACGGTGTAATTCCTCGAGTATTTCCCCCCCCCCCTTTCTAATTCATTCCACTTATTCACAGGCCTTACGCAGAAGTGCTTCCCCAGCCCTATGGCTCATCTGTACCACCTGAGCTTCCACGAAGCCGAGCCCTTCTAAGATGTGACGTTGCCCTTAACATTATCTTACAACCTTACAACTGTCACAGAGTCAGATCAGATCATTGACTCCTTCTTACTCAAACTTGACCGACACTTTACAAACAGCCCCAACCCCCCAAAAGACCTTGCTTGTATGTTTTGATAATTTCGCATCAAAGTTCCAGCACCGACGGGCTGGAAGTTTCTCCAGTTCATTATGTACAGCTCCTTGACCTTGTTGTTCTTCTCCTCCAAAAGTTCACGACCTTGCGAGTGTCCTGGAGGAGGGGGGGGGGGAGGTAGGGGACCTCCCTTACCCTACTGATTCTCCTCGCCAACTTGGCGTCATCTCTCAAGACTACAAAAAGGAGTCTTAATCTTCTGGATTGTTTACATATATTAGTAAGAGGGCGGGGCCATAAAGTAAGAGGGCGGGGCCCTAAAAAGGATCTAGTGGGTCTCCTCCCTTCCCCCCCAACTGCTCAACATATGTGACATCTTGAGTGCACATAATGTCTGTTTACACCTGCAGGTGGCAAGGGCGAGATGGTTCAACGCCGTCCGCCAGCCACTATGTGCAGCAGGCGGAAAGTAGGTGGGTGGGGTGGCTAGTTGATGGGTGGGCAGCCAGTTGGTGGGTTGGTGGCCAGCTGGTGGGTTGGGTGACCAGCTGGTGGGTGGGTGGCCAGCTGGTGGATTGGGTGACCTTGCTTGACATGGGTGGGGGCCCACATCACTACAAGAAGAGGGGGCACCAGTGCGGGTCGCCCCCCACCACCACTTCCCAGTACCACCCTCCTCTCCACGCAAGCCATGGACGTTAGTGAGACACGCACGCACACGCGCACACTCAAACACCGCGACCGCGAGTATACACACAACACATACACGCGCACGCAGTATACATACCGCGAGTACATAAACCACACGCACGTGTTTACCTGTCAGTACTACCTATCAGTGACTTGGAGGGAATGAGAGCTAGCTCTTTATGACCCGCCTGCAGGTCATGGCACCAGTACTGTGCTGGGGAGACCCCCTTGCTGCCGGGGTTCGAATCCCTGAGGGGTCATAGAGTTAGTGATATCTGTGCTTCGGGACCATTCAAGCATTTTCAAAAAAATGTTTCATGGCATGATAAAGCTTTCCATTATATTATATGATCATTTACATTTTTCGAAGTAAAAAACTAACATAAAAAATGTGATCAAACCTAACCTACCTAACTACGTCAGTAAGCCATGTTCAGAATATAATATTAATTCAAATAAAAATTTTTTAAAAATAACGAAAATCGCTCTGCCTCTGAGTATATATATATAATATATATATATATATATATATATATATATATATATATATATATATATATTATATATATATATATATATATCTGCTGAGTAGATCACTGTCGGCGGCGATGGTTGAGTGTCGACAGCACCAGTGAGGACTAAAGAAGAAAAAGAAAAGCAAATAAAAAGGAAAGGAAAAGAGGAAGCAATTGGGCACTGGAGAGGAGGTATACTTATACACACTTGTGTACTGAGGGAGCGAGAGAGACGGGCGGGGTGGGCGGCCCTAGACGGAAGGAGGGGGGGGCGTGTGTGGGCGGCCTAGACGGAAGGAGGAGGGCGTGTGTGAGGGCGGCCCTAGACGGAAGGAGGGGGGGGGGGCGTGTGTGGGCGGCCCTAGAGGAAGGAGGAGGTCGTGTGAGGGCGACCCTAGACGGAAGGAGGGGGCGTGTGTGAGGGCGGCCCTAGACGGAAGGAGGAGGGCGTGTGAGGGCGGCCCTAGACGGAAGGAGGAGGGCGTGTGTGGGCGACCCTAGACGGAAGGAGGGGGGGTCGTGTGTGAGGGCGGCCTAGACGGAAGGAGGAGGGCGTGTGTGAGGGCGGCCCTAGACGGAAGGAGGGGGGGCGTGTGTGAGGGCGGCCCTAGACGGAAGGAGGGGGGGCGTGTGTGAGGGCGGCCCTAGACGGAAGGAGGAGGGCGTGTGTGGGCGACCCTAGACGGAAGGAGGAGGGCGTGTGTGGGCGACCCTAGACGGAAGGAGGGGGCGTGTGTGAGGGCGGCCCTAGACGGAAGGAGGAGGGCGTGTGTGGGGCGACCCTAGACGGAAGAAGGAGGGTGTGTGAGGGCGGCCCTAGACGGAAGGAGGAGGGCGTGTGAGGGCGCCCTAGACGGAAGGAGGAGGGCGTCACGCCCTCCTCCTTCGTCTAGGGCCGCCCTCACACGCCCTCCTCCTTCCGTCTAGGGCCGCCCTCACACACCCTCCTTCTTCCGTCTAGGGTCGCCCACACACGCCCTCCTCCTTCCGTCTAGGGCCGCCCTCACACACGCCCCCTCCTTCCGTCTAGGGTCGCCCACACACGCCCCCTCCTTCCGTCTAGGGTCGCCCACACACGCCCTCCTCCTTCGTCTAGGGCCGCCCTCACACACGCCCCCCCTCCTTCCGTCTAGGGCCGCCCTCACACACGCCCCCTCCTTCCGTCTAGGGCCGCCCTCAAACACGCCCTCCTCCTTCCGTCTAGGGCCGCCCTCACACACGACCCCCCCCTCCTTCCGTCTGGGTCGCCCACACACGCCCTCCTCCTTCGTCTAGGGCCGCCCTCACACGCCCCCTCCTTCCGTCTAGGGCCGCCCTCACACACGCCCCCTCCTTCCGTCTAGGGTCGCCCTCACACGACCTCCTCCTTCCGTCTAGGGCCGCCCACACACGCCCCCCCCTCCTTCCGTCTAGGGCCGCCCTCACACACGCCCTCCTCCTTCCGTCTAGGGCCGCCCACACACGCCCCCCTCCTTCCGTCTAGGGGCCGCCCACACACGCCCGTCTCTCTCGCTCCCTCAGTACACAAGTGTGTATAAGTATACCTCCTCTCCAGTGCCCAATTGCTTCCTCTTTTCCTTTCCTTTTTATTTGCTTTTCTTTTTCTTCTTTAGTCCTCACTGGTGCTGTCGGACACTCCAACCATCGCCGCCGACAGTGATCTACTCAGCAGATATATATATATATATATATATATATATATATATATATATATATATATATATATATATATATATATATTATATATATATATATACTCAGAGGCAGAGCGATTTTCGTTATTTTAAAAAATTTTATTTGAATTAATATTATATTTGAACATGGCTTACTGACGTAGTTAGGTTAGGTTAGGTTTGATCACATTTTATGTTGTTTTTACTTCGAAAAATGTAAATGATCATATAATATAATGGAAAGCTTTATCATGCCATGAAACATTTTTTGAAAATGCTTGAATGGTCCCGAAGCACAGATATCACTAACTCTATGACCCCTCAGAGGATTCGAACCCCGGCAGCAAGGGGGTCTCCCCAGCAACAGTTACTGGTGCCATGACCTGCAGGCGGGTCATAAAGAGCTAGCTCTCATTCCCTCCCAAGTCACTGATAGGTTAGTACTGACAGGTAAACACGGCGTGTGGTTTATGTACTGCGGTATGTATACTTGCGTGCGCGTTGTATGTGTGTGTGTGTATACTCGCGGTCGCGGTGTTTGAGGTGCGCGTGTGCGTGCGTGTCTCACTAACGTCCATGGCTTGCGTGGAGAGGAGGGTGGTACTGGGAAGTGGTGTGTGGGGGGCGACCCGCACTGGTGCCCCCTCTTCCTTGTAGTGATGTGGGCCCCCACCCATGTCAAGCAAGGTCACCCAATCCACCAGCTGGCCACCCAACCCACCAGCTGGTCACCCAACCCACCAGCTGGCCACCCAACCACCAACTGGCTGCCCACCCATCAAAAGCCACCCCCCACCACCACTTTCCGCCTGCTGCAATAGTGGCTGGCGGACGGCGTTGAACCATCTCGCCCTTGCACCTGCAGGTGTAAACAGACATTATGTGCACTCAAGATGTCACATATGTTGAGCAGGTGGGGGGGAAGGGAGGAGACCCACTAGAATCCTTTTTAGGGCCCCGCCCTCTTACTTAGGGCCCCGCCCTCTTACTAATATATGAAAACAATCCAGACAGAAGAATTAAGACTCCTTTTTGTAGTCTTGAGAGATGACGCAAGTTGGCGAGGAGAATCAGTAGGGTAAGGGAGGTCCCCTACCTACCCCCCCCTCCTCCAGGACACTCGCAAGGCGTGAACTTTGGAGGAGAAGAAAACAACAAAGGTCAAGGAGCTGTAACATAATGAACTGGAGAAGAAAACTTCCAGCCCGTCGGTGCTGGAACTTTGATGCGAAATTATCAAAACATACAAGCAAGGTCTTTTGGGGGGGTTGGGGCTGTTTGCTAAAGTGTCGGTCAAGTTTGAGTAAGAAGGAGTCAATGATCTGATCTGACTCTGTGACAGTTGTAAGGGTGTAAGATAATGTTAAGGGCAAACGTCACATCTTAAGAAGGGCTCGGCTTCGTGGAAGCTCAGGTGGTACAGATGAGCCATAGGGCTGGGAGGAAGCACTTCTGCGTAAGGCCTGTGAATAAGTGGAATGAATTAGAAAGGGGGGGGGGGGAAATACTCGAGGAAATTACACCGTTGTTTTAAGGCAGATGTTATAAGTAGCAAAGAGGTCGAGAGTCATTGCATTCGTCGACAGACACGCTGGTAAGGCGGGGACTGTAGATTAGGCCTGAACACTCAAACAAACATACACGCGCACGCAAGCAAAACACAAACGCTGATACATAGTGTAATCCGTATTTAAACAAGACCTCCGGTGTTTTTGTCTTGAAACTACACATGGCTTCCGTCCTTGCGTGTGCTGCAACAACAAAAGGGGAAACGTCCATTTTTTCAGATGTGTGGGGTTTCAGATGTGTGGGGTTTTCAGATGTGTGGGGTTTTCAGATGTGTGGGGTTTTCAGATGTGTGGGGTTTTCAGATGTGTGGGGTTTTCAGATGTGTGGGGTTTCAGAGTGTGGGGTTTTCAGATGTGTGGGGTTTTCAGATGTGTGGGTTTTCAGAGGTGTGGGGTTTTCAGATGTGTGGGGTTTTCAGATGTGTGGGGTTTTCAGATGTGTGGGGTTTTCAGATGTGTGGGGTTTTCAGATTGTGGGGTTTTCAGATGTGTGGGTTTTCAGATGGGTGGGTTTTCAGAGGTGGGTTTTTCAGATGTGTGGGTTTTCAGATGTGTGGGTTTTTCAGATGTGTGGGTTTTCAGAAATGTGAGTTTTTCAGATATGAGAGTTTTTCAGATGTGTGGGTTTTTCATTGTGGGTGGTTTTTCAGATGGGTGAGTTTTTCAGATGTGTGGGTTTTTCAGATGTGTGGGTTTTTGATGTGTGAGTTTTTCAGATGTGTGGGGTTTTCAGATGTGTGAGTTTTTCAGATGTGTGGGTTTTTCAGATGTGTAAGTTTTCAGATGTGTGGGTTTTTCAGATGTGTGGGTTTTGAGTCCACATTTGAGCCACGTTAGCGTATTCATCGCTCGCACTCTATAAAAGCTTGAGCGTTAGTAATTATTATCATCACAATAAATAGTAATACTTGTAATTATGAGATTAATAATCATAATTATAAAAGAAAATTAGTGTTATAATTATTCATGTTGAAACCATTTCAGCTGCACCAAATGAAAGAACATTCCTCCTTGTATCACACTTAACGGGAAAAACACGCTTTGGCTTCTGCTAGATTCACGAGTCGAAATCGTTCTAATTTAATGTACCGTTTTATTACAGTAAATTATGATTTTTTTTTCCACTACGTCCCAAAGATTACCACGCTTTTCAGCTCTTTTACTAGTTCAATTTGAGTTGTTGTTTCACTCAATAAAGAGAACCTTTAACACTTTACCTGCATTTCCAACCACCTGTTCACTACTGGTGGAGTTCTCACCTCCGAAGCAACCACCCGGGTAGAGAGGAACACCTTTAAGTGACAATGTTCACCATGAACAGCTAACCTTTGAACATCTGAACACGGCTCGCTGACGTTGTTTACAGGGAATGGCCTCGTCTCCCATCTGTAAGGAAAAACAGAAGCAAATTGATGTAACTGTTCGAATACAAGTCCGAAATCAATTTTAAATTTGGTTATATCGAAATGGTTTCAACATGAATAATTATAACACTAATTATTCTTTTATAATTATGATTATTAATATCATAATTACAATTATTACTATTATTGTGATGATAATAATTACTATTACGCTCAAGCTTTTATAGAGTGCGAGCGATGAATACGCTAACGTGGCTCAAATGTGGACTCAAAACCCACACATCTGAAAAACCCACACATCTGAAAAACTTACACATCTGAAAAACCCACACATCTGAAAAACTCACACATCTGAAAACCCCACACATCTGAAAAACTCACACATCTGAAAAACCCACACATCTGAAAAACCCACACATCTGAAAAACTCACACATCTGAAAAAC
The DNA here is from genome assembly GCA_020271785.1 of Procambarus virginalis. Classification (NCBI taxonomy): domain Eukaryota; kingdom Metazoa; phylum Arthropoda; class Malacostraca; order Decapoda; family Cambaridae; genus Procambarus; species Procambarus virginalis. The sequence goes on along the minus strand of WNGS01049379.1, from coordinate 6,818 downwards.
CCACACATATGAAAAACCCACACATCTGAAAAACTCTCATATCTGAAAAACTCACATTTCTGAAAACCCACACATCTGAAAAACCCACACATCTGAAAAACCCACACATCTGAAAAACCCACACATCTGAAAAACCCAACCCATCTGAAAACCCCACACATCTGAAAACCCCACACATCTGAAACCCCACACATCTGAAAACCCCACACATCTGAAAACCCCACACATCTGAAAACCCACACATCTGAAAACCCCACACATCTGAAAACCCCACACATCTGAAAACCCCACACATCTGAAAACCCCACACATCTGAAAACCCCACACATCTGAAAACCCCAACATCTGAAAACCCCACACATCTGAAAACCCCACACATCTGAAAACCCCACACATCTGAAAACCCCACACATCTGAAAACCCCACACATCTGAAAAAATGGACGTTTTCCCTTTGTTGTTGCAGCACGCAAGGACGGAAGCCATGTGTAGTTTCAAGACACCGGAGAGTCTTGTTTAAATACGGATTACACTATGTATCAGCGTTTGTGTTTGCTTGCGTGCGCGTGTATGTTTGAGTGTTCAGGCCTAATCTACAGGTCCCCGCCTTACCAGCGTGTCTGTCGACGAATGCAATGACTCTCGACCTCTTTGCTACTTATAACATCTGCCTTAAAACAACGGTGTAATTCCTCGAGTATTTCCCCCCCCCCCCTTTCTAATTCATTCCACTATTCACAGGCCTTACGCAGAAGTGCTTCCTCCCAGCCCTATGGCTCATCTGTACCACCTGAGCTTCCACGAAGCCGAGCCCTTCTTAAGATGTGACGTTGCCCTTAACATTATCTTACAACCTTACAACTGTCACAGAGTCAGATCAGATCATTGACTCCTTCTTACTCAAACTTGACCGACACTTTACAAACAGCCCCAACCCCCCCAAAAGACCTTGCTTGTATGTTTTGATAATTTCGCATCAAAGTTCCAGCACCGACGGGCTGGAAGTTTCTCCAGTTCATTATGTTCAGCCCTTGAATTGTTGTTTTTCTCCTCCAAAAGTTCACGACCTTGCGAGTGTCCTGGAGGAGGGGGGGGGGTAGGTAGGGGACCTCCCTTACCCTACTGATTCTCCTCGCCAACTTGGCGTCATCTCTCAAGACTACAAAAAGGAGTCTTAATTCTTCTGGATTGTTTACATATATTAGTAAGAGGGCGGGGCCTAAAGTAAGAGGGCGGGGCCCTAAAAAGGATCTAGGGGTCTCCTCCCTTCCCCCCCACCTGCTCAACATATGTGACATCTTGAGTGCACATAATGTCTGTTTACACCTGCAGGTGGCAAGGGCGAGATGGTTCAACGCCGTCCGCCAGCCACTATGTGCAGCAGGCGGAAAGTAGGTGGGTGGGGTGGCTAGTTGATGGGTGGGCAGCCAGTTGGTGGGTTGGGTGGCCAGCTGGTGGGTTGGGTGACCAGCTGGTGGGTGGGTGCCAGCTGGTGGATTGGGTGACCTTGCTTGACATGGGTGGGGGCCCACATCACTACAAGGAAGAGGGGGCACCAGTGCGGGTCGCCCCCACACCACCACTTCCCAGTACCACCCTCCTCTCACGCAAGCCATGGACGTTAGTGAGACACGCACGCACACGCGCACACTCAAACACCGCGACCGCGAGTATACACACACACACATACACCGCGCACGCAAGTATACATACCGCGAGTACATAAACCACACGCACGTGTTTACCTGTCAGTACTAACTATCAGTGACTTGGGAGGGAATGAGAGCTAGCTCTTTATGACCCGCCTGCAGGTCATGGCACCAGTACTGTGCTGGGGAGACCCCCTTGCTGCCGGGGTTCGAATCCTCTGAGGGGTCATAGAGTTAGTGATATCTGTGCTTCGGGACCATTCAAGCATTTTCAAAAAATGTTTCATGGCATGATAAAGCTTTCCATTATAATATGATCATTTACATTTTTCGAAGTAAAAAACTAACATAAAAATGTGATCAAACCTAACCTACCTAACTACGTCAGTAAGCCATGTTCAGAATATAATATTAATTCAAATAAAATTTTTTAAAAATAACGAAAATCGCTCTGCCTCTGAGGATATATATATATATATATATATATATATATATATTATATATATATATATATATATATATATATATATATATATATATATATATATCTGCTGAGTAGATCACTGTCGGCGGCGATGGTTGGAGTGTCGACAGCACCAGTGAGGACTAAAGAAGAAAAAGAAAAGCAAATAAAAAGGAAAGGAAAAGAGGAAGCAATTGGGCACTGGAGAGGAGGTATACTTATACACACTTGTGTACTGAGGGAGCGAGAGAGACGGGCGTGTGTGGCGGGCCCTAGACGGAAGGAGGGGGGGGCGTGTGTGGGCGGCCCTAGACGGAAGGAGGAGGGCGTGTGTGAGGGCGGCCCTAGACGGAAGGAGGGGGGGGGGGGCGTGTGTGGGCGGCCCTAGAGGAAGGAGGAGGTCGTGTGAGGGCGACCCTAGACGGAAGGAGGGGGCGTGTGTGAGGGCGGCCTAGACGGAAGGAGGAGGTTGTGAGGGGAGGCCCTAGACGGAAGGAGGAGGGCGTGTGTGGGCGACCCTAGACGGAAGGAGGGGGGGGGGTGTGTTGAGGGCGGCCCTAGACGGAAGGAGGAGGGCGTGTGTGAGGGCGGCCTAGACGGAAGGAGGGGGGCGTGTGTGAGGGCGGCCCTAGACGGAAGGAGGGGGGGCGTGTGTGAGGGCGGCCCTAGACGGAAGGAGGAGGGCGTGTGTGGGCGACCCTAGACGGAAGGAGGAGGGCGTGTGTGGGCGACCCTAGACGGAAGGAGGGGCGTGTGTGAGGGCGGCCCTAGACGGAAGGAGGAGGGCGTGTGGGGCGACCCTAGACGGAAGAAGGAGGGTGTGTGAGGGCGGCCCTAGACGGAAGGAGGAGGGCGTGTGAGGGCGGCCCTAGACGGAAGGAGGAGGGCGTCACGCCCTCCTCCTTCCGTCTAGGGCCGCCCTCACACGCCCTCCTCTTCCGTCTAGGGCCGCCCTCACACACCCTCCTTCTTCGTCTAGGGTCGCCCACACACGCCCTCCTCCTTCCGTCTAGGGCCGCCCTCACACACGCCCCCTCCTTCCGTCTAGGGTCGCCCACACACGCCCTCCTCCTTCCGTCTAGGGTCGCCCACACACGCCCTCCTCCTTCGTCTAGGGCCGCCCTCACACACGCCCCCCTCCTTCCGTCTAGGGCCGCCCTCACACACGCCCCCCCTCATTCCGTCTAGGGCCGCCCTCACACACGCCCTCCTCCTTCCGTCTAGGGCCGCCCTCACACACGACCCCCCCCTCCTTCCGTCTAGGGTCGCCCACACACGCCCTCCTCCTTCGTCTAGGGCCGCCCTCACACGCCTCCTCCTTCCGTCTAGGGCCGCCCTCACACACGCCCCTCCTTCCGTCTAGGGTCGCCCTCACACGACCTCCTCCTTCCGTCTAGGGCCGCCCACACACGCCCCCCCCTCCTTCGTCTAGGGCCGCCCTCACACACGCCCTCCTCCTTCCGTCTAGGGCCGCCCACACACGCCCCCCTCCTTCCGTCTAGGGGCCGCCCACACACGCCCGTCTCTCTCGCTCCCTCAGTACACAAGTGTGTATAAGTATACCTCCTCTCCAGTGCCCAATTGCTCCTCTTTTCCTTTCCTTTTTATTTGCTTTTCTTTTCTTCTTTAGTCCTCACTGGTGCTGTCGACACTCCAACCATCGCCGCCCGACAGTGATCTACTCAGCAGATATATATATATATATATATATATATATATATATATATATATATATATATATATATATATATATATATATATATATATATATATATACTCAGAGGCAGAGCGATTTTCGTTATTTTAAAAAATTTTATTTGAATTAATATTATATTTGAACATGGCTTACTGACGTAGTTAGGTTAGGTTAGGTTTGATCACATTTTTATGTTAGTTTTTACTTCGAAAAATGTAAAATGATCATATAATATAATGGAAAGCTTTATCATGCCATGAAACATTTTTTGAAAATGCTTGAATGGTCCCGAAGCACAGATATCACTAACTCTATGACCCCTCAGAGGATTCGAACCCCGGCAGCAAGGGGGTCTCCCCAGCAACAGTACTGGTGCCATGACCTGCAGGCGGGTCATAAAGAGCTAGCTCTCATTCCCTCCCAAGTCACTGATAGGTTAGTACTGACAGGTAAACACGTGCGTGTGGTTTATGTACTGCGGTATGTATACTTGCGTGCGCGGTGTATGTGTGTGTGTGTATACTCGCGGTCGCGGTGTTTGAGTGTGCGCGTGTGCGTGCGTGTCTCACTAACGTCCATGGCTTGCGTGGAGAGGAGGGTGGTACTGGGAAGTGGTGTGTGGGGGGCGACCCGCACTGGTGCCCCCTCTTCCTTGTAGTGATGTGGGCCCCCACCCATGTCAAGCAAGGTCACCCAATCCACCAGCTGGCCACCCAACCCACCAGCTGGTCACCCAACCCACCAGCTGGCCACCCAACCCACCAACTGGCTGCCACCCATCAACTAGCCACCCCACCCACCTACTTTCCGCCTGCTGCACATAGTGGCTGGCGGACGGCGTGAACCATCTCGCCCTTGCCACCTGCAGGTGTAAACAGACATTATGTGCACTCAAGATGTCACATATGTTGAGCAGGTGGGGGGGAAGGGAGGAGACCCACTAGAATCCTTTTTAGGGCCCCGCCCTCTTACTTTAGGGCCCCGCCCTCTTACTAATATATGAAACAATCCAGAAGAATTAAGACTCCTTTTGTAGTCTTGAGAGATGACGCCAAGTTGGCGAGGAGAATCAGTAGGGTAAGGGAGGTCCCCTACCTACCCCCCCCTCCTCCAGGACACTCGCAAGGTCGTGAACTTTGGAGGAGAAGAAACAACAAAGGTCAAGGAGCTGTAACATAATGAACTGGAGAAGAAACTTCCAGCCCGTCGGTGCTGGAACTTTGATGCGAAATTATCAAAACATACAAGCAAGGTCTTTTGGGGGGGTTGGGGCTGTTTGTAAAGTGTCGGTCAAGTTTGAGTAAGAAGGAGTCAATGATCTGATCTGACTCTGTGACAGTTGTAAGGTTGTAAGATAATGTAAGGGCAACGTCACATCTTAAGAAGGGCTCGGCTTCGTGGAAGCTCAGGTGGTACAGATGAGCCATAGGGCTGGGAGGAAGCACTTTGCGTAAGGCCTGTGAATAAGTGGAATGAATTAGAAAGGGGGGGGGGGGAAATACTCGAGGAAATTACACCGTTGTTTTAAGGCAGATGTTATAAGTAGCAAAGAGGTCGAGAGTCATTGCATTCGTCGACAGACACGCTGGTAAGGCGGGGACTGTAGATTAGGCCTGAACACTCAAACATACACGCGCACGCAAGCAAACACAAACGCTGATACATAGTGTAATCCGTATTTAAACAAGACTCTCCGTTTTTGTCTTGAAACTACACATGGCTTCCGTCCTTGCGTGCTGCAACAACAAAAGGGGAAAACGTCCATTTTTTCAGATGTGTGGGGTTTTCAGATGTGTGGGGTTTTCAGATGTGTGGGGTTTTCAGATGTGTGGGGTTTTCAGATGTGTGGGGTTTTCAGATGTGTGGGGTTTTCAGATGTGTGGGGTTTCAGATGTGTGGGGTTTTCAGATGTGTGGGGTTTTCAGATGTGTGGGGTTTTCAGATGTGTGGGGTTTCAGATGTGTGGGGTTTTCAGATGTGTGGGGTTTTCAGATGTGTGGGGTTTCAGATGTGTGGGGTTTTCAGATGTGTGGGGTTTCAGATGTGTGTGGGGTTTCAGATGGGTGGGTTTTCAGATGTGTGGGTTTTTCAGATGTGTGGGTTTTCAGATGTGTGGGTTTTTCAGATGTGTGGGTTTTCAGAAATGGAGTTTTTCAGATATGAGAGTTTTTCAGATGTGTGGGTTTTCATAGTGTGGGGTTTTTCAGATGTGTGAGTTTTTCAGATGTGTGGGTTTTTCAGATGTGTGGGTTTTTCAGATGTGTGAGTTTTTCAGATGTGTGGGGTTTTCAGATGTGTGAGTTTTTCAGATGTGTGGGTTTTCAGATGTGTAAGTTTTTCAGATGTGTGGGTTTTTCAGATGTGTGGGTTTTGAGTCCACATTTGAGCCACGTTAGCGTATTCATCGCTCGCACTCTATAAAAGCTTGAGCGTAATAGTAATTATTATCATCACAATAATAGTAATAATTGTAATTATGATATTAATAATCATAATTATAAAAGAATAATTAGTGTTATAATTATTCATGTTGAAACCATTTCGATATAAACCAAATTTAAAATTGATTTCGGACTTGTATTCGAACAGTTACATCAATTTGCTTCTGTTTTCCTTACAGATGGGAGACGAGGCCATTCCCTGTAACAACGTCAGCGAGCCGTGTTCAGATGTTCAAGGTTAGCTGTTCATGGTGAACATTGTCACTTAAAGGTGTTCCTCTCTACCCGGGGTGGTTGCTTCGGAGGTGAGAACTCCACCAGTAGTGAACAGGTGGTTGGAAATGCAGGTAAAAGTGTTAAAGGTTCTCTTTATTGAGTGAAACAACAACTCAAATTTGAACTAGTAAAGAGCTGAAAAGCGTGTAATCTTTGGGGACGTAGTGGGAAAAAAAAAATCATAATTTTACTGTAATAAAACGGTACATTAAATTTAGAACGATTTCGACTCGTGAATCTAGCAGAAGCCAAAGCGTGTTTTTCCCGTTAAGTGTGATACAAGGAGGAAATGTT
>WNGS01049369.1:0-15306 GCA_020271785.1 Procambarus virginalis | reverse complement strand
TTATGCTTTGACAATCTTTCTTCAAATGACAGGTTTCTAATTTGGGTATAACTTTGTTATTCTTTACTGGAAGCATTCTAGTAAATTTTGAACCTTAAATTTGAAATTAAAATAAATTGAACCCCATGCACAGATACCATAATTAAGATAGGGATAGATTAGTGCATAATATAGAGAGATGAGACCAGAGTTAGGTACATAATATCTGATTTTGGAGAGTATACCAACTCTTTTAGCGATTTTCTTAGTTATGTGTTGTATGTGGGTACTGAAGTTTAGTCTCTTGTCTAGGAATAGGCCAAAAAACTTTCCATCTTTTTTATTGCTAATGTTTACATTATCTATCTGAAGCTGAATTGCATTTGTAGATTTGCTTCCAAATAAGATGTATAGTAGGTCTTTGCTATGTTAATTGTTAGCTTGTTGGTTGACATCCATATGTGGACTTTTTTTAGTTCATTATTAACAACATTATTTAGTGTATGTGGGTTGGGGTTAGAGTAGATGAGGGTAGTATCATCAGCAAACAAAATAGGTTTCAGAATGTTAGAGACATTAGGCAGATCATTGATGTATATAAGAAATAGGAGAGGTCCCAAGATGCTGCCCTGTGGCACTCCAACGGTTATTGGTAGAGTGGGAGAGGTTATATTATTGATGGCTACACATTGGTGTCTATCACTAAGATAGGATTGGATATAGTCCAGTGCATGGCCTCGGATTCCATAATGATGGAGTTTAAGTAAGAGGTAATTGTGATTAACAGTATCAAAGGCCTTTCTCAGGTCAATGAAGAGTCCAATCAGAAACTCATTTTTGTCAAGGGCAGAGTAAATTATATCAAGGAGACTAATAATTGCATCGTTGGTACTCTTTTAGGAGCGGAAGCCAAACTGACAGGGGCTAAGAATGTCGAATTTTACGAGATAAGAGTAGAGCTGTTTGTAGATAATTTTTTCAAATATTTTTGATAGTATGGGTAGGTTTGATATTGGTCTATAATTGTTTATGTTTGCCGGATTACCTCCTTTATGAACTGGCGTTACTCTTGCTTTTTTAAGGATATCAGAGAAGGAATGACACTCAAGGGATTTGTTGAACAGCAGAGCTATAGGTGGCGCAATGGCATGGGAGGCGCTCTGTATACAATGGACTGAGCTTTGCATACAATGGAGCTTTGGTTTTTAGTGAGTGTATGATGGACACAACATCTGTCAGGCTGACTGGTGAAAGAAGAAGAGAGTTTGGATAGCTGCCTGAGAGATATATGTGTTCATAATGTGTCTGAGTCCGTGGGATTTTACTGGCAAGGTCAGCACCAACCGATGAAAAGAAGCTATTAAATTCATTTGCCATTTCTAAGTCAGTTGACGGTGTAAAGCCATCCTTAGAGAGTGTTATCTGGTTGTGGGAGTGTTGTTTAGTTCCTAGGATATTAGAGATGGTATTCCATGTGATTTTCATGTTGCCTTTTGCTTCTAACTCTATCGCCATTACCTATCCTCTAAACCTTACATTTGTCAGAATTAAACGGCCTCCGCCAATCATTTGACCATATATCAGTACCCAATTTAGATCGTTCGATCGATCAATTTAGACCTCCTTGTATCATATATCATCATACATGATGATATAATGATACACACTATTGGGTATGCTGATGATATAATGATACACACTACTTGTTATGCTAACATGCAGAACACTCTTAACTCTGTATTAGTCTCATGTCAGGACTTCGGTTTAGTCATATCTCAGCAGAGGAAACAAAGATACTAAACGGGTGTCCACCCAGGCAGGGAGGAGCTGTTCACAAGATGCAACTGTATGATATGGCTCCCAGCTTGACTATGTTAACAGATTCAAATACCTTGGCCTTGTATTGTCCTGTTGTATTTCTGACTCTGTCGTCAGTATAAAGAGAGGCTCCATAAGCCCTCTTGGAGATGTTGCAGGTTATCACTCAGGCTATCGTGCCAATGTCACAATTGTCAAAATGATGTACCTTGCATACATCAAATCTTTAGTGGATTATGCTGCACCTCTGCTTGCCTTGATGACTGAAAGAAAGCTTAAAGGGCTTGAAAACTTGCAGAACGAAGCCTTGAAGATAATCCTTGGATGCCCCTAGTACCACAAAGATACTTAACATGAGGAAGGAACTTAATATTAACTTAATAATAGAATATGAGTGCATATATTGTACTGCATTACTCCTTGTAATGATCCTCATATTACTGAGGATCATTACTCCTTGTAATATCCTCATATTGTGCTTCAATAATCCAATGTATAACCCTGAGATGTTTTCCTAATTGTATTTAGGATTCCTTGTTCATTATTGTATTGTGTATTGTTATTATTGTGTATTGTTCTGATCTGCTTTTGTGTCGAAAATTCTTGCATCGTACCTGTAAATTTTTTTCACAATTTTACTGTAATTATCCTGCTTAAAATCATCTGTACTTGTAAAACACTTTTAAACACTTTTTATCAATTTTACTCCTAATTATTTCTCTAAAACTTTGTTTGTTTAAGGATTTGCTCAAAGATTAGTTTATAAGGACTTGCCCGAAATGCTATATATATCTAGTGGCTTTACAAGATTGTAATTCCAACTTAAACTCTATGTTGTCTCTTAACCCCCAATGTACGTTCTTGTATATATATAAATAAATAAAATAAATAAATAAATAAATAAATAACTAGGGATCGAGGCATTAATGCGCAGTACGTGCTTCCCTCACCTGTGACGTCACAGCGCCATCTGACGACACCATAAACACAGGCGGCCATTTTATGTTCCACCAAGATTAAAGTTTTTTTTTTTTTTAAATTTGCCCCGAGTGTCGAGTTTGCAGCGCCCCAATGTGTTCGCAATAGAATGTTCTACAAGAACATATGTATAAAATGTCACACAAGGATGCGTTAGACTGGCCGCAAATGAACAACTATACATAGATCACTAGCCGTGAGCTCCAAACAGCGACGAAATGTTTCTATTCTTTTCAGGGTTGTAAACTCCACACTTATTCTACAGCATTAAATTTGGTATCACTGAAATCGCAATAAAATTCCCTACACGTACATATGCATATAAATGTAGAATCATGATCGCGCCCATCCTCAAGAGTGTGGGAAGTGGGTGAAGTGTTACCCGTTACCGCACATCGACGAAATTAGTATTGAAAAGTTTATTCTTTTCACTGTCCTGACCTTAATTTTCAAAGTACATATTTCATGGTTGAAATAGTAGCTACTCTATCCTTTGAGATGTATTTCTTGTATCTCATAAAAATACTTGAACTTGAACTTGAACTACATATTTCATTTGTGCCAATGTGTTCGCAACAAATGTTCTACAAGGACATATATATAAAATGTCACACAAGGATGCGTTAGACCGGCAACAAAGAAAAAAACCTACGTCGATTAATTACACTCGTCGTGTCAACAATACAATAGTCTTACCACGAAAATCCAATCCAATGCCGTTTTCTCTATGCTATGTGACTATTAGAGAAAACAAAAATTGTATGGCAAACATGTTCATAGTATCTCCAAGTCATTGCAAATAGACATGTTATCTTGAGTGAGCTTGCAAGAATGAATATTGGTGGTCGGCTTCTTTGTTGGATCAGGGGTTACTTATCCAACAGGAAATCGTCTGTATTTTTCCAGGGGCATAGGAGTGTAACAAGAGACTTTGAACTAGGTACCCCGCAGGGTGGTGTCCTCAGTCCTACCTTATTTAATATCTTAATAAACACGCTGTTAAACTCTATACCGAGCAAACCCAACGTCCCCATCATTAGCTATGCTGATGATATAATGATACACACCCCTGGGTATGCTAACACGCAGAACACTCTTAACTCTGTATTAGACTCATGTCAGGATCTAGGTTTAATTATCTCAGCAGAGAAAACAAAGATACTAAATCGGCGCCCATCCAGGCAGGGAGGAGCTGTTCGCAAGATGCAACTGTCTGGTGGCTTCCAGCTTGACTATGTAAACAGATTCAAATACCTTGGCCTTGAGGTGCCACTGTATGGGCCTGTTGTATTCAGACTCTGTCGTCAGAGTCAGATGTGTAATAGTCAACAAAATAAAATCCAAACCCGTCAACCGTTAAGAGCTCAGTCCCCCAGGGTACTGTGCTTGCTCCAGTACTTTTCTCATCCTTATATCCTTATATCGGACATAGACAAGAACACAACCTATAGCACTGTATCATCCTTTGCAGATGACACTAGGATCTTCATGAGAGTAGGCAACATAGAGGACACGGCGAACCTCCAGTCAGATGTAGATCAGATCTTTCTATGGGCTACAGAAAATAATATGGTGTTTAACGAAGACAAGTTTCAGCTCATGCGCTATGGAAAGAATGAAAATATAAAAACTGAAACCACGTACAAAACTCAGGCAAATCATAACATAGAACGAAAAGGCAATGTAAAGGATCTGGGTGTACTCATGTCGGAAGACCTTACCTTTAAAGAACACAATAAAGTAGCCGTCACAACTGCAAGAAAAATGACAGGTTGGATAACAAGAACTTTTCACACTAGAGATGCTATACCGATGATGACACTTTTCAAAACGCTTGTGCTCTCTAGAGTGGAGTACTGCTGCACAATGACAGCCCCTTTCACTGCGGGTGAAATTGCTGACCTGGAGAGCGTGCAGAGATCCTTTACTGCTAGAATCCACTCGATAAAACATCTAAACTATTGGGACCGACTAAAGAGCCTAAATCTGTATTCCCTTGAGCGCAGGCGGGAGAGATACATAATAATTTACACGTGGAAAATATTAGAGGGGCTGGTCCCAAACCTGCACACAGAAATAACATCACATGAGACCAGAAGACATGGCAGGATGTGCAGAATACCCCCGTTGAAAAGCAGAGGTGCAACTGGTACTCTGAGAGAGAACTCTATCAACATCAGAGGCCAAAGACTGTTCAACACGCTTCCACTACACATAAGGGACATAACTGGCAAACCCCTCACAGTGTTCAAGAGAGAACTGGATAAGCACCTCCAAAGGATACCTGATCAACCAGGCTGTGACTCATACGTCAGGCTGCGAGCAGCCGCGTCCAACAGCCTGGTTGATCAGTCCAGCAACCAGGAGGCCTGGTCGATGACCGGGCCGCGGGGACGATAAGCCCCGGAAGCACCTCAAGGTATCAAGGTATCCTCAGTATAAAGAGAGGCTCCGAGCTCTCAAGGCTGTTGCAGGTTATCACTCAGGCTATGGTGCCAATGTCAGAATTGTCAAAATGATATACCTTGCATACATCAGATCTTTAGTGGATTATGCTGCACCTCTGCTTGTTTTGATGCCTGAAAGAAAGCTTGGAGGGCTTGAAAAATTGCAGAACGAAGCCTTGAGGATAATCCTTGGGTGCCCTCGTACCACAAAGATACTTAATATGAGAAAGGAACTTAATATTCTGAGCGTTGTTGATCGTGGTACTGAAATTAACTGTCAAATTGGTATAAAAATGCTTAGGCTAACTCATCTTACTCCTTGCACAGAAGCCCTTCAGAATTACTTTATTGAAGATCAGCACTGTTCCAAATGGATAACAAAAACTGGAACTCAACTCAGAATGTATCAGATTCATGATTTGTACCAAGAGAAACAACAACGGCATTTTCCTGCACCGTGGGAGGTTACACCCTTTCCAGTTTTAATCCCTCCCTTTCCACCCAAGAAGCAAATTAGAGATCAGCCCAAGCTTCGTCTTGAGGCAAAGCTCAACGCCTTAAGCCATATTGATGCTGTGTCCACAGAGCATTCTCTCTCTTAAATCATATACACTGATGGTTCCCTACACCGCACCACGGGTGCAGCTGGAAGCGCAGTTGTTCTGACAATGGGCGATGGCTTGTACTTTGAGTGGGGAGTCCGTATAAACAACTGGGCCTCTACCCTTCAGACTGAACTATTTGCCTTGATCCTTGCACTGAAATGTGTACAAGTCTGCAAACTTGATACATTAATTGTAAGTGACTCCTTATCATCCTTAAATGCTCTCAACTCTTTAAGACATAACTGTAACATGCTCGTGTCCGAAGCTAGACACAAATACAACAATATTATTAAGGATGGTAACAGAGTCCATTTCATGTGGTCTCCATCTCATGTTGGCCTCCGAATGCATGATAGAGCTGATAAGTTAGCCAAAGAATCTGCCTTTAAAGGAGCCGTTGAGTTTAACCTTGGATTGTCAATGAGCAATCTGAGAGCAGCAGTACAGTACACCGAGAACTTCAACAAGATCTTGTAGATCTGAGACAAAGTGAAATTGACACCAGTAATTCCATCTATCATCACACTATCATGCAAGAGGAGCCCCATATCTATTGATCATCCAATAAAATCAGCAGACTTCTAGATGTTACTGCTGCTCGGCTTAGACTCGGTTACAAGTATCTCTGGGAATTCTCATTATCTGCTGATGTAGACCTGACCAAATGTAAACTGTGTCAACAAAATTATTCCCACATCCTCCGTCACTATGTGATGGAGTGCGAAAACATACGTGAATTTAGAGACAATTCTATTACCAATGTTCCAGCGATATGTAAATATTTCATTCAAAATGATCTGCTACCAGAAATTCTAGCCAAATATCCCCAGTTTGCTAACTGTAGGTAGTAACTGAGTGATTGTAACCTATCCACCGCTACCCACTGGATGGGGGGCGGTGTGCAGGACAAACATATAAATTGTGACACAAAGGGGAATATTAATAAGGGTAGAGTTGACTAAATGTAAACTCTGTCAGCAGAACTATTCGCATACTGTCAGGAGACATATTTTTCCTGCTCTCTCGTGCACTGAATGAAGTACGAAATTGCATAGTGCACCAGTGATGTGCACCATGATTCAACTTTCTGAATATAAACTTTTCCACAGTCGTGTTGGGTGTCAATGGACAGCCCAGGACATATGCTAGCTAGTGATGTCATTCTGATCGCTGTATCAGGTCTGTGAAGGAAATTACAGGAGGGAGTTGATTTCAGGGAGATTTGGTACAATTCAAGTGTAGAGAGGGAGGTATGGGGGGTTAACGGCTGTAGACCAACCCCCCTATCACGTGTCCACCTCGTGAGCGAGGGGGGTAGCGTCATGTGGCAGGTGCGCCATTGGCCGAGGCTCCTGGGCCTCAGGAATGCTGAACCGTGATTGGTCAAGACGCTGAGGGGTACCACATTTTTTTTTTATTTTTATTTTTACATGCAAACATGCAATTTAAATACAATAAAAACAATATACACAGCACAAAAACACATAGAACAGAGGAAAACAAAACCCATCAGCCAGAAGGGCTGACAGCACAGCATAACAAACTCAAAGGTGTATGGAAAATACAGGCCGAACGGTAAACACGTGCAGGAGAAAACATAAACAAACATTACAATGATAAACGGGACACAACAACAAAACAAACACCGGCCTGAAGGACCGAGACCCAAAATACTCAATACACAAATTAAGCAGAGAATAACAATAAATTATAAACACAATAATTGAAGAAACAGAGAGCGAACACCATAGCCAGAAGGGCACAGAAACACTCAAATGACAAGAGCATAGATCATGCAAAGGCACATCAAAAAGAGCACACATAATAATGAAAACAAACATAGATCAGGAAAAGGCAGAGCTTAATAACTGGGATATTTAGAAAACATCGGCCGGAAGGGCACACAATATACATCACAAAACCAACCCCCACATAACAGACTAAAATCCAAAACACACCCGATATCCACATCACATTATCAGGACTGCGCATACTTTTCCGGCCACTCTGCAGCCGGAAAAAGAGTGCAATACGCCTCCCATATCGCCATAATATTCTCCGGAATAGGGGGACTAAGGGCCGTCCGAGGATCGGGCATCGAAATCGGCACACCCGACAGAAATATCCTATATGCTGGAACCCAGACAGACGCGGGGCGCCACGGAACAGGCTCCACCCGGTCAGTATAGGTAAAACTTATAGGGTTGGACTGCGCACCATACGGCGTGCCGTCGGCTAATATGAACGGGACCTCCTGCGGTGTGCACACGACGGGCAGCGCACCCGTACCCGCGGCAGCCTCACAGGGCTGCTCAGCAACCACCGGACGGGACACTCGTGGGGGCTCCTCACCCCGAACATCCTTCCTCAGAACCAACACGAGGTCCCGACTTGCACCAGCACCCTCTTCACCAACCACTGGAGGTGCAACCACCCCCCACGGGGAACTGCCGACAGAAGCCACAGGAGGCGAATCATATACACAGCCCTCAGCATCAGCAGATATATGGACGTCAGCGGCCACTACCTCAAGTCCTGATAACCCATCAGCGCCAGAATCCACCTCATCAGCCCATGCAGTAGATGAGCGCCTGGATCTCTTGGGCACCGGGCGCACATCTTCGGAACCGGAAGCGGACCCAGACCCACGGGCATCACAAGCCGCTCGTACGCGTCTGACGACTGCAGCAGCTTCAACCGCAGGGGGAACCGGACCACACACAACCAGGGACCCCTCAGCCACTTCAGCATCCGGGATCCGAGTCGAGGAGATAGGGCCAGGCGCAGCATCGGAAGACAGGGGAGCATGCGCAGAGGAGGGCGCAATACCACGGGCCACTGGAGCAGCAGGGACAGGGATACTAACAGGATCAGGGGAATCCACCGATCTCATCGCAACAGCCGGAGGAGGGCCAGCGACATCCGGGGAAACGTCAGGGGACGCCGGGGGAGCCGCAGCAACGAGCCGGGCGGGCTCCACATCCCCGAAGTCCTCGTCCAGTGGAAGCGGAGGGAAATCCTCTTCCCGAAATAGGTTGACAGGTGCAACCGGATCCGCCTCGCACCCTGCAGCCTGATGCCCCATCAAGCCACACCGGAAACAGGTCCGAGGCTGCCGGGCATAGTACACCCGGATGTAGCATCCCAGAAGCCGGACCGAAGATGGAATGTCCGACCGCAGACGCATGCCCAAGGTGCGAATATTCGTCCGCCTCCCGGCGTACTTCCCGGAGGATAACGTATTTACCCTCACACTGACGACGGGCCCAAATCGCTGGAAATAACGCCGCAGAAGCTCTTCGGGAAACTCCAGGGGCGCCCCATGCACGCTGACATAGGTCAGCGCACCACTTCGGTCTGATATGGCGACTGAGCCGGTACCTCCTGGCAAGGACAGCGAGCGCCCCTCGTAACGACTGAGGAAGGCACGATATACCTCCTCCGTCGCCAGCTTGATGACAACGCGACGCGCAGTCACCAGCTCAATCCCGTCAACATCGAGCACCGGGATATGCAGCAAGTCGCACAGTACCTCCGCCACCTCTGGATACCCAGCACGGCCAGAGAATTCCAGTCCTACCGAGTTCACACGCTTGATTGCTGGTAGGGGACCACCCATGGTGAACCCAACACCTGCCACGTCTGCACACCGCCAGGCAGGCAACAACACTGGGGGGTGGGGGGGGCAGCTACGCCCCGCCACCTGGCGATCAAACGGCTGACTACCCTAGCAGTCACGGAGGGACACGTCCGCACTCCACGGCTGCTCAGGGTCAACTCCCCAGAGGGGTACCACATGGTACGCTTGAGGCCGTCTTGGCGGGAAAAATCATTCTTACCTCATATGCTTGCTAGGGGAGACGTATCTTCCCGTGCTAGGCCAAGCCACGGGAAATACCGCCTGCAACGTTACTAAAGTCACGCCTATATTCTTGCTATCTTGCCGTGTGCCGTCCGTAAGAATCCGGTAATCGGGAAGGTGCATGAACCGTACCAGTGTGAACTTTGTCGACTAAGCGCGGGATAGTGAGACGCCATCTTAGAGCAACTGGACTAGGTGAGGCCGTTAATTATCGCGCTAGGATAGTGACATCAGCCGTCTAACGCATCTGTGCGTGAAGGTACTGCAGTGAGACGTGCTAGAGAAGGTTTCGGTGTTATGAGAGAAACCTGAAATACGAAACTCTGAGAAAACGAACGAACAGTGTAGATCTGTCTCGTGTACCGTGTAGCACCGTGTACCGTCGTACCCTGGGGTACCGTGTCAAGTGGAAGGGCGTGGTATCGCATCCCCGCTGTGTATATCTGTTGTGCGCACACCCTGGTCGGCCAAGGCCTGAGTGCCCGCGACACCTGGTCGCTGTGTGTGGAGCTAAAACCCGTGGTCGACGACCCTGTGCTCCACCTGACCACGTGTAGGAAGTGAGGACGTCTACGTCATCGTCCAGCAGCAGCAGTGGGAGTGTGAGGGTGACGAATGTATGAGTGTGTGTAGCGGGCCCACATGTGATGTAAGTACAGTACACTGTTTCAGTTTGGGTAATAAAACTCTGAAGCTGGGTTCGTCCCCAGTGTTCCGTCTATCCTCTGTCCCTGTGACCACCTAGTGAGGTGAATGGGAATTGGAGACGTGTGAGTTACCCTGTTTGACGTCACCAAGTTGAGGTTGGGCCCAACTGTGATTTTGACGTGTGTGAGGACACAGAGAGACACATCCAGTGGTGGAGTACAGTGAGTTAATTGCTTCTATGTTCTCTATGTACCGTGTATGTAATTTGCTGTAATTTGATTCCCTTTTTCAGCAGTGAAAGTGGTAACAGGGAGGTTTCCCTTGGTTATAAATAATTTTCATTATTATATTGGCCAGCGCTTATTTTACTGTTGTGTGGTGGTAAAGTGTGAATTATTGGGGAATAATTTACTGGGTAATCATTTCAAGTTTTGCCGTGAGTGGCAAGGATGTACTGTGTTGTACTGTGATGTACTGTGTTGTACCGTGTGTAAACCGTAGACAAGTTGTCCTTGGTGGAAGGCGTTGTGTACTGTGGAGGATTCCGTGAGAATTAAAGTCAGTTAACGTCACCGGGGGTCACGATTTACTTAACGAGGTCACTTGTTCGTTGAACATTGTTGTGATTAACGTAGAGACGTGTAAAGGCAACAGTCACAGTGAAGTTCACGCCGTGGAGGAATTGTCAAGTGAAGACTAACGTAGTGTTAACGATTTAACGAGCTGTCGTTAATTGATTGATTAACGTAAGGGGTTGATCGGTCTGTTATGATCGGAGTCAATTGCGCTGTAATTAAGCTGCTGTAATTCGTTGGACTGATCAGATCTGTCTGTGGACAGAGTGATTAAGCACTCGTAGCTAATTAAGGAGAATTAGTAACCGCCACTTAGTGAATTCACCAGGTGTTGATGTTGTTGTTTACACGTAGTGTGTTGTAACCTTGTGTGTGTACAGTAGTCTACCCTCGTTAAGGTAATCTTGTCGTAAGACCGGAAGTGAACTGTCAGTTGAGAGACAGTAGGCTTTATCAATACTCGTCTGAATTAATAGGCTGTTGTATTCAGTAATTAATTGGGAATTACTCACCGAATGCTTGACTTTCAAGTTGATGTAATTAATTGATTTACGAGTTATTGTTGCCATTTAAGTGTCGTTGAGACACGTGTGTGTTAACGTAATTGTTTAAATTCATTAGAGTAACTTTTGTTGTTGATTGTCCTGAGAGACAAGTGTTAACGTAAGATTTTTATAAGGGGTTATCATTCTTGGATTAACCGCCTTGTTACTTGGTACCTCGTTGAGAGCAGCGAGCGCCAGTCAAGTTTAGTGATTAGAGTATTGTTCACCGTGAAGCCGTGACAATATTGATTGCAAGCTTGCGTCACCAGTGGGCACCACTTTGTTCAGTTAGTGTCATTGTTCAGTCAGCGACGACGGGAAGGATCCCGTGGGTCCATCAGGCTGTTGATTAGCTGTTCTTGAATGTGCCACTGGAGTGACAGTAAAGTAACGTCAATTCACTGTGTAGTAGTTCTAGTTTATTTTGTGAATAAATTGTTTGTTATAGAAAACGGTCGTTTACGTCAAACCTTCCAATATTACTGCCCCACATTTCATGTTCTGCAACGCTTTGCCTGCTTATGTTCATATCAAGTCTGTATCTAAAGCTCGAGTCCATTGCACAGCACCACACTTCTATAAATACGAAGTGAGAATCCGTCGGCTACCCTTTATTAGTTGTCAACTAGGAGGAGCCAGCGACCTAAGTGACAGGTGTTACCCGGGTGGTTTCGCCTGGCGGTTTGCTCCCGCGGTCCTATGATCTTAGGCTTTAAGATTAAATATCTGCCACTGGCAGCTCTTGCTGTTTAAGGTCTGCCTCTCTTGCGAGGTAGTTACGATTAACGTAACATCAATAGGACTTACTTTCTTTTGATAATTGTCAAAGAAAAAAAATCTCACACTTCTGGCGCCCAACGTGGGGCTGTGTCACTTGGGTTCGAGCCCATGCACGGACTTTTGATCACTAAAGTAAAAAGTCTCAAATTGCAGAACATCATTGTGGTGCAGTATTGTTGGGGGTGTGTTGTCACAGTTGTCACAAGTAGGTACACACACCAACACACACTGTCAGTATGTTTGGGGATTGCAGGGAACAGTACGTGTATCTGTATATTACTACCTATGGCAGAACACCAGATGATGCGGGTGTTATCACGGAGGAGGAATGCCGTCAGTACGTGAAGAGACACACGGCCTGGGTGAAGCGGGTACACCAGGCAGGGGTAGGTCAGGAGTTGCCAGCACTCCATGACACTAGGGACACGTCAGAGAGAGAAGCGTCACCTGAAAGGCATAATGCTAGTTGCGCTTCGGCGAACGAAACGTCGAGAAATGATTTAGAGGATGAGGAAAATCCCCTAGCCGACTTTCGTGTAGTAGACGTGGTAGGAGGTGAAAGAAGTAGTACGCCTCAGGATCTTAGTGGGAGGTCGCGCCCTCACCAAAGAATTCCTATAGAAACCTTCGCGGAAGGTAGTGTTGCATCAGCAGGTAGGTCGATGCAGAAATCGCCAGCCAGAATGGGGACTGTACAACCCCAGGCGGGATTCACCTTAGATATGCTGCGAGAACAAGCTAGGTTAATGGGTCTCCCAGCAACTGAGATGTCTAAGTTTGTGATGGAAATGTGGAATACCCATCAGGAGAGAGAGAACCGGTTGGAGATTGCAAAGGTGCAATCCACAGCTGGGAAGGGAAACCAAACCCAACCCACAGAGCCCGGCCCAGATGGGCCAGTTGTTAAGATAAAAATGCCTAATCTTATAGCTTTCGATGAGCAAGTGGATTCAATGGATGCATACATTGACCGCTTCGAACGCAGAGCAACGGAAGGGAAGTGGAGTAGGTCAACCTGGGCCCAAGCGCTAGCTTCATTGTTGAAGGGGAGAGCATTAAGTATATACCAGAGTTTGGGAACTCCCATGTGCAACGACTATGATGCACTGAAGCGAGCCTTAATGAAAGGCTATGGCATTTCGGCCGATGGAATGATGAGGACATTCCGCCAGATTAGAGTACGTCAAGGGGAGACGTACCGGGCCATGTTGCAGAGGCTAGAGTCGAGCCTCAAGCGCTATTTTGAGTTGAACAACGCCGTCGTTCCGGAAGACAATACGTTGTTTGAGCTGATGACTAGAGAACAGTTCCTGGAGGCAGTGGAACCTGTGCTCCGTGCTAAACTCAAGGAAAATGAGATAGTCTCTAATGAGGCTATGGCAGAATGTGCTGACAGGTGGGCTGAGGCACACAGACCTAGACAGGGAGGTTCATCTGAGAACCGACGTCATGACCAAGCCTCAGGGAGCGGGGCTAGGCCTAAAGAGAGTAAGTCTAGAGGAAGCCATAAGCCACCTAAGGTCCGTGGACCCCTCTGTTATACTTGCCACCTGCCAGGTCACAAGGCAGCTCAGTGTAAGAAGGGCAAGCGTGCAGAAAAGGGGGGAACACATGCACAGATTGCTGGTCTGGGTGCCCACGAGGGAGGTGATCCTCTGGAGTACACCCTGGAGACAGCAAAAGGTTATGTTAATGGTAAGTGGACCAAGGTCTTTCGAGACAGAGGAGCTACCACTCATATGGTCCGAGAGAGCCTAGTCAAGCCTGGGAACGAGACAGGCAGGACCATTCATGTAAGATACCCTGATGGTACCCAGAGAGACATGATCGAGGTATCCCTGATTGTTGACACACCATATGTAAAAGGTAAAATACGAGCGGTGAAATGCAAGGACGCTGTATATGGGTTGTTGTTGGGAAACGCCCCTGGAGTGTCAAATCGTAAGAGTCGGTCCTGTGGAAGTGACTCACAGAGAACGGGACCCACACCAGCTGGAGGTGACGTCACGCGCCAGTCAGCTGGTAGCCAAGCCATGGCTGCCTCCCCGCTAAGGAACAGAGGCAGCAGGCGCAAGGAAAACGGGGGAAGCCTGCTCCTTTCCGCCAACAGAAAACGGGATCTAGTTCAAAGGGACCCGCGCGGTCCGCTCCAGCTGGTAGCCAAGTCACGGTCGCCACTACCCAGCCCAAGGAACAGAGGCGGCAGGGTAAAGGAAGTAAGAAATCTTCAAAGCGGAATCGGGAGGGGACAGGGCTAGTTCCCCACCCAGTACACACTGCATTTATTGCAGGGGTGTCAGTCATCAGTGATGACAGCGAGGTAGGTCAGCCACGATTGTTTAATCGCAAACAGAACGAGACATACAAAGATGTAAAGATTAGCGATCGACTGACTCCAGAACAGAGTACACAGGCCAGACAGCTGACGAAGGAGTTCAGTGGCGTACTCTCGGATGTTACCAAGGTAGCTAATGTGGAAGGCTACCGAGTACCGCTAATGGAAAGACAGGCGGTACGCACCAAACCTTATCCTGTTCCCCATCACCTAGTCCCCCAGGTCAGGGCTGAACTGAAGGAGATGGAAAGAGAAGGTGTAATTGAAAAGTCTACTTCCCCCTATTCCAGCCCCATGGTGATAGTGAAGAAACCTGAGGGGGGAGTAAGGATTTGTCTCGACTTCAGGAAATTGAACTCGGTCATAGAGTTCGATGCAGAACCCATGTTTAATCAAGATGAGATTTTCGCTAGGCTAGCGCCAAGCAAGTATTCTCGAAGCTGGATCTGACGAAGGGATTCTGGCAGATCCCACTGCATCACGATAGCAAAAGATGCACAGCTTTTATGACTAGTGAGGGGCTGTATCAATTCACTGTTCTCCCATTGGGCGGTGAATGCCCCCGCAGTGTTCAACAGGACTATGAGGAAGATCCTGGGGGCATCGAAGGAGTGGAATAGTTGTGGATGATGTACTTATTCACTCTACCACTTGGGAGGAGCATCTGCAGCTCCTGAGACAGGTATTCTCACGGCTGCAAGGAGTTGGCTCATGGTCGCCAAACCTACCAAGTG
>WNGS01049362.1:0-10113 GCA_020271785.1 Procambarus virginalis | reverse complement strand
GTACATGTCGCTTTACCTCTCCTAGAGTGCTCGTAAGCATCTCTCCAAACATACTGTCTCTTCTCCTTCCATTTCTCGGCTACTACTCTTCTTCACTATCTCTCCTCCGCGTTTTCTGTGAAACATGTCAACTCCTGACATCTCAAACAACTTAACTCTACTATCCAAATGCCTCTGTGCTCGTGGACCACTTGACGCTCTACTCCCGTCCTCAGTATGTCCACATCCTTCCTCACTTCTGCTCAGCACAGTTGCACTCACCTTCCGACCCTTATTTCAGCAGGCTGGGGTCTACTCAGGTTCGCTCTCTTCACATGATTTTCTTTGGCTGGGCCATCTTCACTTTTGGCCTCACCGAGACTTCATCTCCTGAGCTGGACCTTCATCAAACAGCCACGCTATATCTACGTCGATATCTTCTACCGGCTGAATAGACACTGTCTCATCTTCTCCAGCGTCTTCCTCGTCGGCCACCTCTGTTCATCACTACCGAGACAGGGTACTCAATGGCTTGGCGGTCTCCTGACTCATCTCCTCGGATGTCAGTCAGGTTCACACTCTCAGGTGTCCCACCCGTGCCGTGCCTTCTGGGCACTCCTCTGGCACAGTCTCCGCTATGACTCTTGGCAACACCTTTGTCCCGCACAAGTCATTCCCCAGGATCATTTGGACTCCTGGAACAGGTATGTCGGGGCACACTCCCAACATCACCTCCGCCGACACATATTCCGACCTTAGCTGGACAGTACAAACGGGCATGTCACTCTCAGACAATAACCCATATACTTTCATCTTTCTCCTGCCAGCTAATCGTCGATCATTCCCAATCAGGCTTCTCGCAATCACGCTCTGATTAGCTCCGGTATCTTAAGATACCAACTTCTACCTCAGGTTGGCCTCCTATACTGATCCAACCTTACTTATGAACGGCCTATACCTCTCGTTCACTAAGTTCACCATCTGTGGTTTGTCTCGGAACACATTAGTATATTTACTTCGGGGGTCACATGGCCAGGGTCACAATCTCTTGCCCTGCCGACAATCTCGCATCACGTGACCCAATCCGTTACAGTTGTAACATCACCTGGGAAAAGTCTCTTCTATATGTACCAGAGTGGTTCTGACTTGTCCACTCGCATGAGAGTTCCTCGGGCCAGGTACACTACTTGCACTCTGTGGGGCTTTACTGGACTCTTGATTTCTGGATAATGATTTGTCTCTCGTTTAGCTCCTTCATCTTCACTTTCAGACGAAGTGCGCGACCTACTCTTCTGAGTTTTAGGGTACTTACGTTTATCCGCCATTTATCAAAATTTTTCTCACCCAGACTCTTCTGGGTCTTTCGTAATTTCTTCCTCCCCAGGCTCCACTGGATCTGCCATTGCTGCGTCTCACCTCATTCTTCACTCTGTTCTCCCTCAAGCTCTTATAGCTTCCGTAATCATATCCGCGGCATCTCTCACCTCCTTTATCCCTGCTTCTTGGATCTTGAACTTTGTTTCGGGATGCATCATCTCCAAGAACTTCTCCATGACCATCAATTGCTTCAGGTCAGCGTAAGATCCAACTCCAGCAGCTTCAATCCACTTCTGGAATCGTCTTCCAGATCCCTTGCTGTCTCAGCAAACGTACATGCTCCAACTTTGATCATCTCTCTGAAACGCTTCCTATAAGCTTCTGGGGTTAACTGGAACGAGCGCAATATGCTGCTCTTTACTGTGGCATAATCCTGGCACTCTTCTAGAGACAATTGGGTGTAAGCCTCCTGGCTGCACCGGTCAATCTTAACTGGACCAGCTGGGCCATTCCTCCTGTGGCCATCCTTGATGCTGGCCACCTTTCAAAGTGCTCGAAAAAGCTCTCTGCCTCTTCAGGAACAAACAAGGGAATGTCCTTCTCCCTAACCCTAACATCTGGTGAGCGTGATACCTGGGTGGTGCTCTCTGGCAACCCATGTTCGATCCTTTGCTCAGCCAAGGTTCTATTCGCTTCTATTTGCATTTGTTTTGTTCTCTCTTTTTTCTTGTTCCACCTCTAGTCTTGCTTTCTCTTTTTCACTTCCAGCTTGTTTTCTCTTTTCCTTCTCGGCTTCATTTTTCTGGAGTTCTAATTTCATCTTTCCAGCTGGAACTGTCTCTCCTGTCCTCTCGCTGCATCTGGAGCTCTAATGGAATCTCTCCAAGCTCCTATTCCGGCTACTCCTGCTACTGCGGCTACTCTTGCTGCTCCTACTCGATCCCTGGGATCTCACTTCATCCAGCCCATCATCCTCCTTTCCACTTTCAGCTCCTCTCTGGGCTCCTAGCTCTGCCGCTTCGCTTTGGCTCTTAACTGCCTAAGGATCTCATCCTTCATCCCAGCCACTTTAGATGCTTTCAACCTAAAGCCACATTTTTCTGCTATTGTTTCAATTGATCCCTCGTGCAACCTTCCAAGTCCTCAGGCTTGCCTGATTCCACAAATGCTTGCACCTTATCCATCTTGTCCTGTGAGTCTTCCCAAGAGAGAGAATATACACCTGCGGTCACACAGTTTATCTATTTCAACAAGGGTGTACAAATCCACTCTTGGACAGGGTGTGGGTGTGTCAGTTCACTCTCCCGGACACAGGCCCCCAATTTGTTGCGGTGGTGGTTTGGGTGGTGTTACCGCTGACGGACCACCCAACCCACAACTCGACAAATGCTCATATTTCACTAGGAGATCACACTAGGCACTTCTGGCTCTTGGAGAGGGGCTCAACGTCACACGTTTAGGGGATGCGGCTCCAACACGCAGCCTTGTTGTCACGTGCACACACCCACTCGAGCCGCTGTGACTCCCCACTCTCTCCTTATGGAATATGACCTCCTCAATCCCCTTTGTCTTACTAGACTTCTGTCTTACCCTGTCCACAGCAGTGGTTCCTGTTTCTTGCTCTCTCTCTCTCCTTCTTTACTATTTCCTGGGAAGCCTCACTGGGACAAGTGCAAACACCAGCAAATTTGGTACATTTACTGGACGAAGTACATATACAATACACGCATACATATAATAATAATGATGAATCCTATACTCTGTACTATTATAATCAGGTTGCACTCCAACACCATCAGAACTCTATCCTCAGCTTGCTAAGTGGTATCCTATCTCTTGGTATTACCTAATATTATCAACCTCCTCAAGTAGATTAAGTCTTACAATATAATGTTACACTACCATCAAGAGAATGTATACATATATATATACCTATAAACACATATAAGGCAAATCAGCATTTGAATGCAATAACATACATATATATATATCAGTATAAATGATCCGTGCCACACAACGAATCAATCGACCATTCTATCAGTCTTAGAATACATATATATCTGTAGGTACTCCTGCCTACGTCTGTAGCTCTAAACTTCAATATACACTTCTTGGCACATAAATGGCAAACGATCACTCACCTCTCACTGCGTCGTTCACGCTAATGACAAACACTCTCACCTCCATACAAGTGATCATTTAGAACTATTTCACTACCCTGACAACTTCAGGTTCCTCAGGGCTTAAACACCAGGATCCTCTGCAGCTCCTCCAGGCTGCTACCATGAAGATTCCTTGAACAACTATGGTGCTTCCCTACTCCTATTAGGATCATCCACAGCTCTCCTGGCTGCTGCACCATAAAGTTTCCTCGAATAACTGTGGCACTTCACCACCTCTGCAGAAGCACGTGACACTCCTCCTCACTGCTTCTCCTCACAGCTCGAGGTCCTCTCCTTCCCTGCCTTGGAGTCTCATCAACTACTCCCTCTGTGCTGGCTTCGAAGTCCTCAGCAACTTCTTCCCCAAGGACAAACCTGCAACCCATTTGCACTCCAATAAATGTTTCCCCTTTAACACATAAACAAATTAATCACACAATATCTTTGCCTCCAACCTCTATCTGTCTTCTACATTTAGTGAGAGTGGACTCCCCCGTGGGCGGGTCCATGCGCCACCTCGCTGGCGAGGCTCACTCACTCTGGGAGGGTCCTCCGGCGCCAGGACCTCAGTCACCTGCCAGCGCTCAGAGGAGACGGACGTCGCTCCGCGCTCCTCCCACTTCACTCTCTTATTTTAGGCTCTCTGCCTTACCAAAACATGTTTAACTTGTAAATAAACATTGCTACTGTCGCTGGGCACACGACCAACTACAAGCAAACACTATGAACTGGTTTAAATCGGGCTTACCACAGATTATCTGGTCGAGGGCGCTTCTCCCTCTGACAACGTCTGACCAGGGCGCTTGTCACAGCCCACAAAACTGTCACTGGGCGGCTTAATACTCTCTCCTCGCCGTCCAGGACTTGAGACCACACGTCCTCAGCTCGACTCAACAGCTGGAACGTCTGCACCTTCTCTTCTCTTGGAGATAATATCACTAGGGGTTCCCTCCTGGCGGGAGCTCGTCAAAGCGCGGCTTCTCCCCTGCGATGTCTGGCCTCAAGTGAGGTCATCGCCCTCCACAAGCGAGCCTCACGCCTCCAGTAACTTGTCCACATCTTCTAACAAGTCATTTATCTGTTTTCTTGCTCATTGCCCATAATCTCAAATTTTATATAAATCCAACACACCATCTTACATCTGTGTTATCGCCTCTATAATTCCTGCACCTTCCAGTTAGGTCAGGCTTGCTGAATAACTCTCAAGGGGGAGACTCGTTTTTCCTGCAGGCTGAGATCATAACAGTACCCTAAAACTCAGAAGAGAAGGTCGGACGGATGGAGGACGGGACCGAGTTCTCCCAAGTCCTACCCCTCGAATGGAGACGGCAGAGGACAGAAGAGTGCTGTGGAACCGCCGAAGAAGTCACCGAGGGAGAGCTCAAGAGATCTTGTTATCGTTACGGCCGGAGAAGCTGAGCATGAGTCTTTGGAAGGCGCAAGAGAAGTCCGCGGGAGGAGAAGGATCCGCTGTTTCAACTGCGGGTTAATAGGACACAGGGCGCGCGAATGCAGACGTCCTAAGCAGCGGGGTTACGTTGCTTTTGTACGGGTAGAGGACCAGTTAGCCGAAGGAGTGCGGGATGGACCCGTACGCAGGAAGAAGGAGGCTAACCCATTCGTGCGTGAGGGAACTGTAAGGGTGGGGGACGCAGACCCCATCCCGGTAATGATGCTGAGAGATACTGGGGCGGAATTTACCCTGGTGAGCAGAACCCTTTTCCCTGAGTGTCACGAGAATACCTGTGTAGGTGAGGCAAGTGTGACCACTGTGGGAGGCCCAGTGCAGATGCCCCTACACCGGGTGACCTTGAGTTCGGTTTATGGATGCCAAACCCTAGTAGTGGGGGTCTGTGCGACGATGCCCACGAGGGAGGCACAGGTCATTTTGGGAAATGACGCGTGTGGAGGACGTGTCTTACCGAACCTCGTGAAGGACGAGGAGTGCTTGGAGCACCTAGAGAAGAAAGGCGGAGTGCTCGACGCCTATGGGGACGAGAAAGGAATCGCCATGGAGGCGTTCCCTGTATGTGCCGTAGTTCCGAGGCAGTGCGGAGGACGAGGAGGGAGTGGATCTGATGAGGCCGACGAGGAGACGTCCGCCGGCCTGGGAATTGATCACCTCGTTATGGAACCCGGAGAACGAGTGGAGGGCGAAGGCAGCCCAGAAGGTGAGGTACAGGTGACCCTCACCAGTTCTCTCGGGGTGGACCGCACTAGGCTCGAGGAGCTGCAACAGGCAGAATTCCCCAATTTGATCCGTGAGGCAAATGAAGGACGTGATGGTCCTGAGAAGCCCACTCACTTTTACAGGCATAAAGGCATACTAATGAGGCAGTGGAGACCTGTGAGGATAGAGGCCGGAGAGGCATCTCTAAGTACAAGACAGCAGGTAGTGTTGCCGGCCCAGTGCAGAGCGACAGTGTTGGATCTGTCACACTCTGTTGACTCTGCGGGTCACATGGGTGTGACCAAAATGTTGCATTGGATCAGGGACCATTTCTACTGGCCAGGTATGGACGCCGACGTGAGGCGTTATTGTAAGACGTGCTTACCGTGCCAGAGGGCAGGAAAGAGCCAATCCGCAATACCAAAGGCCCCGTTAGTCCCTGTTCCAGCGTTTGGGCCTGCATTCGAGCGTCTGTTGGTCGACGGAGTGGGACCGTTGCCAAGGACAAAGAGAGGGAATACCTACCTAATGACAATAATGTGTGCGTCAACCAGATTCCCGGAAGCTGTTCCGATGCGGCGGTTGACGTCAAAAGGAGTAGCCGGGCAGCTAATACGATTTTTCTCTTGGGTAGGAATGCCCAGAGAAATTCAAACGGACTGTGGAAGCATTTTCCAGTCCAAGTGGTTCAGGCAAACAGTGACAAGCTGGGGAGTGACACAGATTCGGTCGTCGCCCTACCGACCACAGTCGCAGGGGGCGATCGAAAGGTTCCACTCCACTCTGAAGACGATCCTGAGAGTGTTCTGCGCGGAGCAGGGAGCTGAGTGGGACGAAGCAGTTTACCCTGCATTATTTGCCATCCGTAACGCAGTGGTGGAATCACTAGGTTTCTCACCTTTCCAGCTGATATATGGACACGAGGTGAGAAGTCCTCTGTCCATGCTGAAGGAACAGTGGACACCAGGGGTAACCGTGGGAGCGGTTAATGAGTACGTTCTAAAGTTTAAGGAGCGGCTCACCTTAGCAAAGGAACTGGCTGGAAAACAGCTAAAAGAAGCGCAGCGCAAGATGTCGGAATGGTACGATAAGAGCGCTACGCCGAGGGAGTTCCAAACTGGGTCCCAGGTGATGATATTACTGCCGGGTAAGAGCAGAGTGAATGAGCCACGGTTCGAGGGACCGTACCATGTGCTACGGCGGTTGGGTCCTGTGACGTACGAGATTGGTAAGCCGGATAAACCCCGAAAGAAACAGGTGTGCCATGTCGACCGCCTAAAACCTTTCTTCCTTGAAGGAGGAGGAGCCGCCAATCTGGACCGGACGGCGACTCGAGAGCCCCAGGAAAAGGTGATCCTGTGTGTACAAGTGGACCAAGAGCTTCCAGAGGAGGAAGGGAAGTGGTCTAGGGCGGATGGTACCCGACTCACCAATTCAGAGAGTTTGTCTAAGATCAGGGACAAGCTACAACACCTGAAAGAGCAACAGGGCGCGGAACTGACGAACCTGTTGATGGAGAACACCTCCCTCTTCACCGACGTGCCCCGACGTCACCGTAGTGTAACGCACGAGGTGGAGGTGAGGGACGCCAGGCCCGTCAAGCAAAGCGCGTACAGGGTAAGCCCGGAGAAGCGAGAGCTAATGAGGAAGGAGGTGGAGTATCTCCTTGAGAACGACCTCGCGGAGCCCAGTAACAGTGAGTGGAGTTCTCCATGCCTGCTGGTAAAGAAAAGCGATGGAACATTCCGCTTTTGCACGGACTACAGGAAGGTGAACTCCGTCACTGTGGCCGATTCCCACCCCATGCCAAGGGTGAGTGATTGCATTGACCAGGTGGGCAGTGCGAGGTACGTATCCAAGGTCGATCTGCTCAAGGGATACTATCAAATCTCCTTGACTCCCGCAGCCAGGAAAATATCGGCCTTTGTGACTCCGGATGGGCTGTACCAGTATAAGGTGTTACCCTTTGGAATGAAAAACAGCGGGAGCTGTTTCCAAAGAATGATGAATGAGTTGCTCAGGGGCGCCGAGGGCTGCACAGTATATATAGACGACATCGTTGTGTACGCCGATGATTGGAAAACGCACTTGGAAAGGCTCGGAGAGTTGTTCAGAAGGCTCGAGGAGGCAAACTTGACTGTGAACTTAGCAAAAAGCGAGTTTGGGAAAGCTCGCCTTGAGTACCTTGGTTTCGTGATCGGCCAAGGGGAAGTAACCCCGGTAGATCATAAAGTGCTGGCCATTAAAGAATACCCCGTGCCCAAGACGCGCAAAGAATTGTTAAGGTACCTCGGGATGATAGGATACTATCGCGGGTTTTGCAGAAATTTTTCCACGGTAGCACATCCTTTGACGGAGCTCCTATCCAAGAATGTGCGATGGAGATGGGGAGAGGCTTGTCAGGAGTCTTTCGAGGAGACCAAGAGACTGTTGACAGAGGCCCCAGTGTTAATATCTCCAGACTTCTCCGCCAAGTTTATCCTGTACGTGGATGCCAGCGACGTCGGAATAGGAGCCATGTTGGCTCAAGAGAGGAGTGAAGTGCATAGGCCGGTAGCATTCTACTCTAAGAAGTTTGTGAAATACCAGCGGGCCTATAGTACCGTTGAAAAAGAAGCTTTGGCGCTGGTTATGGCCCTAAAGCATTTTGACGTGTACGTGGGAGGAGGGGCAAGACCTGTTCTTGTGTTCACAGATCATAACCCTCTAACCTTTTTGCACAAAATGAGGAACTCCAACCAACGACTAACGAGGTGGGCTCTACTGCTGCAGGAGTACTGGCTGGATATAAAACACATCAAAGGAAAGGACAACGTAGTCGCAGATGCGTTGTCCCGCATGCACTAACCAGACATGACTCTTATTTTAAGGGGAGGGGTATGTGACGGTGTTCCCCCCCTTCTAATTCTCCCACGCCTGCTGTAAGAGTCATGTCCACTATTCCCGAGCGTTCTCTACGTTGCAGGCATCAATTGAACATATGTGGGAGAGAGCAGTATTCTCGATGAGCCGAGAAATTCGTAAAAGAAGAATATTTTGGCCTGTGGGATAGGCCCTTTAGGGAGCCAAATGGCGCTGGCGAGTCTGTTCTCCCGCCAAAACTGTGTGACGTCAGTGGCGCCAGATTGGTCACCGTCAGCGACGTGGCACTGGGAGCCAATGAAAACCGACTTTGGAAAAGTGACGTCACATAGGCAGGGGGAGTCCAGCCGTGGTGGCGCCTTAGCGCTATCAGTCTTTCACGACACGTCCGAGAGGCAGGACGTGCGATCGGTCATCCTGTCAGAGTGACGGATTTACCGAACTCAGGTGGATGTAAGCGTCTCCAGTTGTTAGCGCGCACTCTGTGAGGTCTTCCTGCAACCCAGATGTGGCTCAGATAAGGAATTGACAGAATATTGAGCAACAAGTGCTCCGGAACAGGTGCGTTGCAAGAAGTGGGCCAGGCATCGTCGTGTGTGATGTCCTTGGCAGTTCACCAGTAAAAGAGACAGCTTAGTGGCCGGGCCAATCCACCGTGAGTGAATCGAGTTGACCACCTTGTCAACTTGGTTGAACGTGTGATCGACGATCCTGTCAAGTTTGACAGTAACCATACCTTCGTGGAACCCTACGAGTCAACAGTTGGATGCAAGCACGTCGAGAAGTCTTCCCAAATACCTAGTAACATATCTAGACGACGAGGGAATTGACAGTGAAGTGAGCTTCAAGTGCTCTGAAGTCGGGTGCTGTGCGTGTGGAGCTTAAGCAGTATCGTCTGGGACGGCTGATAACTTCACAGTGACTTCGTAGTGGTGAGAAGCAGTTCCTCTGGGAGTACAGTGACAAGGGACTATTGGGAAACGTACGACGACCGCCGAGACGTAGGCTGGCTGCCGTAGTTGGGAGGAAAGTTGACGGCCAGGAGACCGACTTCAACCCGCGACGTACTGTAGGGGAAGAAGCACGGACCTGCAGTGTACAGAAAGCGGCGAGACGCGAAAATCCTAAGGCGTGGGCTTGTGTTTCTGGAGGGTGTACGAGGCGAGAGCCTGGACCAGGAGCTACAACCCAACTGTCATCCTAGGATAGGTGAAGTAGGTGTTTACAGTTACCCTCCCATTTCCCCTTTAGTTAGCTATATATTTTCTTGTCAGGATATTTATATGTCGTGAGCAAGTCTCACCTGAGTCTAAGTCACAGAGAGCACAGTGTGTGGTGAGGCTACCAGAGCGCTCACAGTATCAGTTTACATATATATCTATGTGTGGTGTGTGTGCAAGCACCAGGATTCATCAAAGAATTTACTGTGGACTATATTTAATTTCCTGTGATTATTATTATATATATTGGTAGTAAACCAGATATTGGTGTTAGGCTATGAGCCTAGA
Source organism: Procambarus virginalis (assembly GCA_020271785.1). NCBI lineage: Eukaryota > Metazoa > Arthropoda > Malacostraca > Decapoda > Cambaridae > Procambarus > Procambarus virginalis. Next base: position 115 of record WNGS01049362.1, on the reverse strand, counting down.
ATTTTGATATAAATGCCTGTGTGTTTGATCTCCATGATTTATTTGATATACATGCCTGTGTTTGATCTCTATATTTATTGATATAAATGCCAGTGTGTTGATCTCCATGATCTAT